>KB309336.1:104688-135043 GCA_000328365.1 Capitella teleta
TGATATAGACGTAAGAGTTAAGAGTTCACTGCATTAAAGGGATGGGGAACTAAATTTTAAGTGATGTTCTATTGACTCATAGCACCAATTGATAGCATTCCGTGCCAAAAACACCATGCCTGGATGCAAGCGTAAGGAAATAATGCATTCCGAATATCGGGGTTAGCATTGCGCCTATGGGAGAATGGCTTCCATTGCGAAGTATAGGAGGCAAACGTCAGCTGATGGCTTGGTTTGGCTGATGGCTGATTGGTTCCGTTCCCCTCGTGAAGCTATCGATTTCAGCCAATCAGAGCAGAGCATCTTCGCCATAAAAGGACATCTTTGTTGTTTACGAAACGAAAGCGCATGCGTGGTGCACTCTGGCTGACCTTTTTACTGTTTCAGGATGAGAAACATGGTAGGTGTCCTAGAAAATCGCTTGTTAAAATAAGAAAAATAGCGAAAAAAAAAAAAATTTCGCGCCTGACTGGTGGCAAAATGATTATTCTATCTATTTCCGAAAAGAAAATAAAAAAATATCCAAGGGTTTAGTCGCAGGACACGCTGATATGACGAGGCCCATTGTAAAAGATGGGGAACTCGGTGTTTCATCACAGCTGCTGACGTCACGCCTAGTTAGCACTATATCGCCCGCGAAATCGTTAGCGATGATATTCCTTGCGTGGGCCAGGCATAGGAATCATTTATGGTGCATCAAATAACGACTCAAAGTCAATTTTTAACCAGTTCTCCCTCCCTTTAAGTTTGGTCTATATCTGCTCGCTTAATGGTACTATCCCCTGTGGGTGAGTGTTCCTCATATTTTATATTATAAACTAGTTATAGTATAGCCATATGGCGGAAATTGGGTTATCAGGGATTAATTCCATTTGATTTCCTGTCGTCTTTTCGTCAAACCCTAGCTGAGTCGTCACTCTGATCGTTATTTTGGTGTGATAATAGTGATAAACGAAACCAAATCGGAGCAAGGGTTGCGCCGTACAGTCATCACTCAGTGCACTGTGGTGAGCCAGGTTTCGTGCTGACGCTCAGGCCAAAGCCATCACGTCACATTATAAATGAGTGATCGCAGAATCACTTCATTTTATGCGTATTGTTTTCACGCTTCAAAACCAGATATCTGTGCAGGAATTAGGAATGACATATCATGAGCTGTATGCCGTTCTGTATGTATTAGTGATCTATCTATCTCTACCTTAATTTGCAGTAAATCAGTAATTGTGCGATATTGGGAGGAAGGCAGTTGGTTTTCTTAGTCTCTTAGTTCTTTTATGATATCATATCATCATCTCCTTACTCGGATTCTGATTTTCTGTTAATATCCCTCTTTCTCCAACTCGTAGGGGTGAGCGATGGTGGATTAATTGCCGAAGAGCTGAATACAATTACAGAAATCCTGATCATTACAAGCTCATTGTGCAGATGATCTTCTGTGAAGACCACTTCTCCGAGGATCAATTTATGTGCCCTGCTGATAAAGGCTCAGGCAAGTCGAGAATTCGTCTCCGAAAGGACGCTGTCCCTACTCTGTTCAACATACCCAATGCATCAAAAGTTGCCCCTAGACGTTGTAAACTTGTTTCGACCCCTACATCTGTGGCTAAGGAACGCGGCCTCAATCATTCTGAAGGTGAGATCAATATTTCATTTAAGAATCTACATTCTTCGTTGTCGAGTATCATTCAAAAGATTTAATTTATGCTATTTTGTTATATTTGTAGAAGCCATGCATAATCATGCTTCATGTATTATCTTGTTTTGTTTTTGAAATTTAAGGTATTACTTGAGGATTTAAGGTATACATATATATATATATGCATAATGCACTAGCTAAGTGTGACCAATTAAGAGATACACTGTTATATAAAGCACTGCTCACATATATGCCTGCGTGTGAATTACAGCATGCCGTATTCTTGTCTTCTGTTTGTGCTTTCTGATTTGTGGCTGTGGCTTGCATTTTTGTATTTTTCCGCGTGCACGGGTCGCACCATGGATGTAAAACAGTTTTTTTTTTCTCATCGCATTGAGCCGTAGTATATATCTGCATGCGTGTATATACTATATAGCCTTGTACTCCTTGAATTCCTTGTGGAGGTATGTATGAAACTATGAATAATAGAATTGAAATGCTTAACGATCAATCTACTATGATCAATTTATATTAAGAAGCAAATTATAACCCACCTACCGACTAAAAAGTTTTTTTATTCTGCATTTGCAGCCAAGGGTGCAAACAGCACTGGTCTGAAGCAATGCCTTTATTGCTTGAAGGTATTTGAATCGGTGGCCTCTATGGCTGAGCACAAGAAACAGATGCACGAATGGCTGGAAGAAGAAACTGGTGCAGATAAGGATGAGGTCAAGATAATCGACATAAAAACTGAGATCGAAGATGACCCTTCCCCTGCCTTTAACTATTCTGCCTCCGTGATTGAAGGCAGTGTCCGCCATAATGAAATTCTCAAAAGTGAATTTGAAGCCAACAGCAAAACTGAGGTAGACCTCAACACGTTCCACTGGTCCAAGTCATGCCCCATTGTCAAAGCAAATCAGACACTTCATCAATTATTGAATTCTTTCAGGTAATGTTCTGCTGTTGTGAGTTGGGGGAGGGAGAGATGGCCGTGATTCCTTCCTCTTGGCTGTTCAGGCAGAGTGATGAGTCTTTGTGGTGTCGATTATCCAGCAGCCAGGACAATGTGAAGAGGATTATTGCCCCAGACGCATCCTGGCCGATCTACGAGGTGCAACGTGTTTTGCACAAAACTTGTAAGTGAATTGCACAACGCAAAATATAATTGTCATTCAATCGTCATTTACAGTCACATATGAAGAAGCACACCATTTGCTGGATTCCTTGATAACTGAGGCTGAGACGTCTTCTTTTGAAGTAGAAATCAATGATCCCAGCGAGCCACCGAGAAAAATAAGACGCAAGACAGTTGAGCAATTCCCAGTTGCAGGTAGAGATCAGCCAGCAGCATCAGTCACAAGCACCAGTCTGATCGATATTTGAGTGAGTGTTGTTTCAAATCCTGTTGTCATATTTCCAGAGGAAGTAGTCGTTTCTTCAGCCTTAGACCTGCAGCCTACTCCTGCCTTTTCCCTGTCAAATCCAAGCACCATCCCTGCCTCCACGGACACTCCTGCGGTAGACCCGGCTGTATTCCCAACATCATCTCCCCTGGTTAATAGTGAGTTAGAAAATTAGTTTTATATTTTATCCTCAATTGCTGCATTCTTCATCAGTTTCAAGCTCTTTCCGTGAACCTACAGCTGAAAACTCTTTGAGCACTGGCAGCAGCTTGTCAGAAGTAGTTGGTAATATTTGTCAATGTCCGATGGAATAATATCAGTTTAATATTTGAGCTGTATTGACGGTTTTTGTGATTTTTGAAATTATAAAATTATAACCTTACTTTTAATTGTAGATAAATGGATGTCATGATCTCACTGATTTGATTGCCTAATTGAGACCGTAGCCCAGTGTGAAGCATGTTTCAATGACCTACAACTGGCCTTTACTTGTACATGTTTACATGATTAGCAATCTATTTAGCATTTTAACTAATCATTTCTTGTTCTTTTCAGACATGCTGGCCAATACAGCCGCACCTGAAGTCGTTCAAAGCCCGCAATTTCAGCTTCTGCTCGGTAAGTAGAACAGATTCATCACCTGTGTAAGGACGATCTCCGTTCCTATTACCATAGCAACTGTCAGCAACATTCATATAATGTGTGCTCTTGTGAAGTAAACAGTTGAATAGATTTTCTTGTAAGCTATAGCATTTGTTGGAAGTGAAAATCTCCGGACAAATAATAGGTTTCTTTTTTTAGGTTTGTGCCGGGAAACACTATCAGTCTGCCATCAGACGAGGAAACTGGTCTTAAACCTCCAACGGGACATGGATCGGGTGAAGGTTCACATCAAGAGTGAAAACACAGATCCTCAGGAATGCAACATCGTTCTTTTCAACGACATGGGGCCGTTCTTGGAGTTCTGTGACAAACTCTCTGACCCTGAAACCCGCAAAGAAATGGTGAGTTGCTATTTTGAGATTATTAAATGATTTCTCTCTGGCTATTGTGTCAATACATGTGGTAATTATATTGTTAAATAATATAATAATTTCCACATAGAAATTACATTCGCAAATTCATTCCAGGCGAATGGATATGCTTCCCGATTTGGAAGGTGTGACGTTGGGGAAACCTTGCGATCTTGTCTCTCCGCGACCATGTCGAATGAGTTGATGACTCAGTTCAGCCGGACGGGAAGGGAAAATAAACGGGAAAGAAAGAGAAAGTTCCCCAGTTCCCTTGAGGATCTAATATATAGTGAGTTATTCTGTTCGCTTATTTTGAAAATAGTACGCATAAATTATGCTTTCAGTGGTGTGCCGAAAATACAATCCTCAAGATCCCCTACGCTTGCTGAGGAACCGACAAGAAATAACTACATCACTCCGACTAGAAGTGCAGCACCAATTGGAAGTATACCTGGCTAATTCAAAAGCAAGGATGATGTATCAACTAAAGAAAAATAATGATTTGCAGTAATATTTCCATTGGTATCTTTTTTACTATCATCTGGTAGTTAGAGATCCTATGATAACATATAATATATATATATATATATACATATATATATATATACACTATATAGATACATGTATTACTGGATCTCTAATGCTGAGTGTATTGTTTTATTTACTTGAGGATTTTATCTCAATAAACAGTTGCTTCCGGATGCTATGATCTTCTTGCGTGTGCTATTGCATGCGATATTATTATATTGAATAAAGTATGTGGAATATGTCATCATTTTTGTCAATTCAATTGCACCGTTAACTGGATTGTATTGAAGCTAAGATTGATTTAATCTTGTAATTTCATGAAAAACCATGCCCGTGACGGCGCCATGGTGGGAGATAGGGATTATTTTTAAAGGGAGGGAGAACTGGTTAAAAATTGACTTTGAGTCGTTATTTGATGCACCAAAAATGATTCCTATGCCTGGCCCACACAAGGAATATCATCCCTAACGATTTCGCGGGAGATATATTGCTAATTAGGCGTGACGTCAGGAGCTGTGATGAAACACAGAGTTCCCCATCTTTTACAATGGGCATCGTCATATCAGCGTGTCCTGCGACTAAACCCCTGGATATTTTTTATTTTCTTTTCGGAAAAAGATAGAATAATCATTTTGCCACCAGTCAGGCGCGAAAAAAAAATAATTTTCGCTATTTTTCTTATTTTAACAAGCGATTTTCTAGGACACCTACCATGTTTCTCATCCTGAAACAGTAAAAAGGTCAGCCAGAGTGCACCACGCATCTTTTCGTTTCGTAAACAACAAAGATGTCCTTTTATGGCGAAGATGATCTGCTCTGATTGGCTGAAATCGATAGCTTCACGAGGGGAACGGGACCAATCACGGCAAGCCTTCAGCTGACATTTGCCTCCTATACTTCGTAATGGAAGCCATTCTCCCATAGCCCCAATGCTAACCCCGATATTCGGAATGCATTATTTCCTTACGCTTGCATCCAGGCATGGTGTTTTTGGCACGGAATGCTATCAATTGGTGCTATGAGTCAATAGAACATCACTTAAAATTCAGTTCCCCATCCCTCTTATCAAGAGAACAAATTTCATCATGACAAGGTGTAAACTGGTTGGATATGACTAGATGAGGTATGTATCTACTCAGGGCACCTGGAGCATTGTTTTGATTAATAGTTTGGATGATTAAATCATGTAATATACACGGAAAAAAACATGTCCGTGACAGCTCCATGGTGGGAGATAGGATTCATAACGCACTTTTTACAGACGCAAGAATTAAGAATCGCATCACACTGTGGTGGTGTATTCTCGCTAAGGGCGAAGGCCACCCCCTCAGCTAAAAAAAAATAATCCTTATAATAACAATACTACTAATAATGATAATAATTTTAATTTTAATTATATCTGATGATAATATCCGATTACATCTGCCCGCTAGCAGAGAATCCGGCTGCGAAAATCATCAAACTCATCTCCATCTCCAAATTGATCTTCCTGTAAGGATAATGTGTCGGAATCTGAAACTGATGCCACTGATTTTGGGAGATACGTAAATGATGCGAAATTATCGCAGATCATCGAAAAATTTGTGGATTGCGCCTCCTGGTTTTGTATGAATGGACAGCTGGGGAAAGGAGTGAAATTAATTCCTCAACCAATAGGACTTCGTCGGTCAGTACAATTGCTTTACATACTCTCAATTACACGAAGGAATATTCTGCGAAGTGTGCGTTCTGTTTGCCCCGAACGAAGTTCATGGCCAAGAACTTGGAAACTTGTTTAAGCAGCCCCTGAAGAAAGATGCACTCTTCATATATATAATCGGCTATGATTATGAATACTTCTTATTGTTGTTCCCTTTTATCTTTATTGTAATAATATTACGTGTATTCTGCAAACGCATCAAATAATTTGTATTGACTGAGCTTCGGCCATCCCCTCAAAAATTTTCAGAATACGGCACTGGCATTACACATGCATCCCATAACATGGACTCCCTAACTGCACCGGGAAATAGATCAGCCCAAGTGCGTTATGAACTTATGATTACCGCGGTCGCTAAAAATACGAAAGATTCATAGAGAGGAAATTCTATACAAGCATGGTCGACTCTGCAATGTTACCAAAAATCGGCACAAGGCCGGGTGGTGTGCACTACTCTTTATGAGAGCATGTAGGATGTGAGATCGGAGAAAGAACCGGCTCCTTTGGGAAAAGGAGAGGGAAATGCGTCCGCTCTGGTGCCGAAACCCAAGAGGGCTCTATAATAAGGGAAATAACTACAAACGAATAATAATGAAGAAAACAGGGGGAAATTTTCGCACCAAAATCAATAGATAACACAGAAGTCTCTCACCTCGCACACACGCTCTGCTCCATTCATCAAAACTCAATCTTTAAATCTTTGCTCTCTACTTTTACATGGCACATACGCACGTGCCGGATTAAAAACTGATTATAAATAGTATTCATTTTAAACCTCTATAGATATATGGATAAGAATACAATGATGGTAAAACTGAACATACATATTCATGATAATTCCACCCTACAACAAATATATATAATACTAATAATGCTGTAGTGGCTGTCCTCCTTTAATCCTCCACCGGGGTGGTGATGACCTTCTCAAGGTGTTGTATCCTCAACCATTAATTAAGACCTCTTTACAGCTCTCCACTGCTCGTTACCACGCGTGGAGTTATCGATATTTACGCCTAATAGCTAGGTATCAATGTAATGTCATGTAACACCTGGAAAGGATTATTCAATCTTCAAACGCTACTAGATACCTAAAAAAAAATCCCGTAACAAGCGTTGAGTGATGTTGATCAGATGTCGAGCGTCTGTTGTTGGTTGCTCAGGTGGTTACTTTGTAGCCCTGTTGATGAGCAATTATGAGGAGGGGCGTTGACTAGTGCTCCCAGGTGGGCATGCTTTGTTGTCGCTGAATACATTTAAATAATAGAATCATAGGTATAGTGTGCAAGCTGCATAGTAATCGGTCATCAATTGACAATACAAGAGCCATGTTCATATATGTAGTACTGTATATATAGCAAGCAAGGAG
The DNA here is from genome assembly GCA_000328365.1 of Capitella teleta. Lineage (NCBI taxonomy): Eukaryota > Metazoa > Annelida > Polychaeta > Capitellidae > Capitella > Capitella teleta. Next base: position 112,337 of record KB309336.1, read on the forward strand.
TCTTCCTAGGTAGGTTTCACTGCGTGTGTTCAAGTAATTATATCCACATTTAGAAGGTGATTCATGTGCAGTAGACGTGACTATACTCGTCCAGTTACCGCGTAATGCAGACTTAGCAAGTGGTAATTATTTACTATAAGTGGGTTGCAAACTATATACTATATTATAGTATATAATCTGTCATTCGAATACCTCGACATGTCATGTAAATATGTACGAAACATTGCTCAGATCGAAGAAGCAACCCTTACACAATTGTCCATTATTTGGTGTGGTCACTCGTATTTAGTGAAGAACTCACTACATGTAGTATTCTCTCTGAGTTCCTTGTTATAATTAGGAAATAAAAGGTCAAATGGGTGTTGAGACAGATTGAACGACAGATTCGTGTACGCACACGCTGTATATGTGTACAAAGTGTTGCGATTACCGGGACTATTCAAAGGTAATCGATATTATCAAACGCTTTGAGCAAATCCAACTTCTTCTGGTTACAATCCCCCGTGGAAATAGATAAACAGAGCTTGGTATTAGTTTCAGTTTCATTCAATATAAGCAGTGGACACCATTTGCACAACAGCGGCCTAGTTGAGATGATGCAATGTTATCTTTGCTTGGTGATTGTCTTACAGATAGGGAATTGTTAATATATTATGACTGCGCAGTAAATCTGGAGTGTGGAAATGTGATCTTGCAAGGTGCTGATAAGTTCTTGTTTGATGTCTAAACAGGCCTTGGAGCGGAATATTTATCGCTGCTACCGAGTGAGCTTATCCACCAGAATCTTCATATCACTCTTTAAGAACTAAAAAATATTATATGCTTGTGAAAAATGCTGAACAATGTTGAACACGGGGAGTGTTGGCCGACTGGCTATTGTGTACGTTGAATGTGTTCTAAAGCGAGAAGACCGCGTGGAATTCGAACTTACAGCCAGCCACCAACCACGTGATCTCCTAGGAAGTAAACTGAATTAAGCTTACATACCTACGAAGATTTAATAATTTAATAAAATTATTAAGATTGGGTTTTATATGGTAATTCATTTAGTTGTATTTCACACGTGCAACGTGTTCTGTTCCCCATCCCTTTAATTCTGTTTCACCCACACATACGTTAATTATTCTGGTAATCGATTAGGCTGGAGCAAATAGAGACATATCCTGCACCTGGTATATATCACATTCACATAATTATATGTTACATTATCCAGAATTGGACTCAAAGTATCTGGAAGCAGTGACCTCCCAGTGCAGATAGGTCATGCCGTGGGACGATGTTGGTCTACAGACGCCTCGAGGGGAAGCCTTCTAGTCAGCTGATCACCCTAGCAATTACTGCAAACCCTCCCCTACCATCCATGTTAGTTCCAGGTACAAACCACATACAATTGCGTCCTTTGCCCTTCAGATCCAATCATGAGAAAGTGTTTCCCGTTAATTGTACATGTAGATATCTAAAAAAATGAAAGTGAGCTCCACTTTTTGTTCATGATTTCGATGATTTAGCTTGTACGGTGTATGTTTTTTGGGTGCAATATCCATGATGCAAATTTGTGGAATTGAGTAATGGACAGAAATTCAATTTGTTTTACCTGGATGTCGTTTAGGAAAAATCTGTTTACTTCCCATTGATTCTCACTCCGCACACATCTTTGTTTGCATGACATTTTAATTAGTGAAATTGATTTATAAGTAAACATGATTTACTTCAACTGCCCCCTTTATGTTTTTCAATGTTTTGTTTACACAGCACGAATTAATCGTGCAGATAAGAATTAATCGTGCAGATAAGCTTGATGCCATTAATTACTTGAATTAATGGCTACATCGACTCCCTTTTCGCCACAATTAGTCTATATCTTCTGACAAATTAATTCGGCTTTCCCTTTTCACTCAAGCAAAAAAGACTGATCTAATCTCACTAATTATCCAGCTAAAAAACATGTAAAGATCTTCACACTCCCAACACCAGTGCTTTTAAAACCAACTGCGCTTGCGATCTCCGTTCTGCCATGATTCAGTAATTATAAATACTTTTGTTTTTTCGTCAATTGCCCATATGCACGCGTGTGGGACGGTTTCATGCCATTCGGCATAGGACCAGTGATGCATTATTCATACCGTAAAATGTGAAAACGTCCTAAATTTTGAGGTGAGGTACATTGATTTTTAGAATTTGAATATATACCTGCATTAATTAACATCTCACATTTTCATTCTTTGAGCGATTTGGCATGTCGATGCACATAATATACCTGAGGTAAGTTCGTTGATTATTTCAGTACTATATATTTGTATTTATAAATACAATGTATTGCTGTGAATACAAGAATAAATCCGCCATAGTTCATCCGTGCCCACCGTTGTCATAGCAACAGCCGTTCTGTTGGGCAAATACTTCATAAAATGTTACTTTTCAGTCAACCATGAGAGACATTTATATTAACTAGTTAATATTAACTAGAATTAGTATAATCTAATCCAAACTCAATTATATACCTGCAGGTATTAAACTTGAAACTTTTGCATCGTATGTTCTGATTCAATATCTCAAGTTTCATTTTAATAAACCCAACTGCATATTGTGCCATAATTAGTATATGTATATATCAGTTCCGTTTAATATATGCATTATGCAAATGATGCATGGTATAGTATAACTAATTATGCTAATGAATGCACCAGAAAGTTCAACTGAGACGTTTCCACAATCCTAATTTCCATCCCATAATGATAGATGTCGCACACGGCTAAATACCACCGTTGATCGTCGTGCATGACACCCGACCATATTTTGCAGATAGAAAACAAAAAGACATTCTTCGAATTCAGTTTTTGGTGACCTAACGTTGCTTTTTACACAGAGTTCTCCCGAATGACGTGCCGTTGAGGCAGCTGTATCAATTGTGGGTTTTTCTGATTTATGCGTCTTGGGGTCCTAACATCTTCTATTGGTTATTGCGGTCGTAACTGCCTTTATGTTTCGTGCTTCTGAGGCGGATCAAAACCTTAATTCTTACGAGGCTCACGGGGCCATTATGACTGCATGCTTCCAGGTGTAATGACGTCGATTACAGGTGAGGGTTTTTTTTTGTTTTAAATTTTTTTATAGATACCATGGCTGGTATCCATGGTATCCATAGCTGGGAGGTTATATTTCCGTATAATTATTATCGTATTATTATGGTCAATTGGAACATACGAAGACTATATTATACGAAGCAAAATTACGCAGAAGTCGCTCAACGGCGGCCATTTTCCTACTCTCTTCTGATATCGCATGCCGATTCGTCAAAACGATAATAATATTATTATTTCACACACTAATCAATTATATCAAGTGGTAAACATTGTAGAATAATTAGTTTTTGTCAACCTTTTGTTGTAACTTTTGTTTCGTAGTTTTAATTAGCGGTGATATTCAGACATCGTTAAATCAACATTGAACGCGATGGTGACGACGCATGCGCCGCCACCTATCCCATAACACCCCGTGAACGCATGCGCAATGGAATTGAGTTCTATATTATATGTAGGTAGTCTATTTGTTGCAGAGCTTTTTACTTAGTGTTTTAGGTTAACTTAATAGCATGCATGGGCATTCGACACCGGATGGCCAAGCGTTATACTACAGGCAAACCTTTCTGACGGTCATTTTCTCGGTATATTCGTTGAAGGTTTCGTCTGTCTAATACCCAATTAATCAAAGAATCGGACAACCATGCAATCCTAGAGCCGCTGCCACCTACTATAGTTACCTAGTATATATATCCCGAATAAATATTCAAACAAACGATTTCTTTTCCCTGATTCCCAAGGGTAAATTCAGTCGGTGCTCACATTGATCCCCAAGGAACACAAAAATATTAATCAGATCGAACATCGCAGGAATCAGCATAAACAATATGCACAGCAATGGAACCTCTGTTATCCTTCAACATTTCTCAACGCTCCACTGGAGCTATACATCATATACGTGATACACCGATAGATAACCCCCTCCCCCTCTCAAGTAGGTGCTGTGACATATACGCAGTTACTATACTCTAAGGTACTCCATTGGATAAAACACACCTGTGGTGGTTTCCTGTTTCACTATTTGCTTCTTTGTGCTATCAATAATTGCATGAAAATGCAGTGTGATTTCTGTGAAAATTAAGCGATAAACTTCAAACTCAGCCAACCAATTGTAATGTAATTGAGCTGTAACTTGAACCAACTTTTGTTGAAGCTAATGAATGTGGTGTTACGCAATACATGGTGTTACGTAGTACATGTGTCAATGAACAGTTAACGTGAGACACTGGCAATTTGGGTACAAGTATAAGTTGGGCTTGGCTATTCGTTCTGCTAGCTGTCAAGGTAATACACACACTTACCCTATACCGAGAGAGCTAACAGCTACTGAGTTTGCCATTTCCGTGAAAAGGTTAATGTTCTAGAATACAAAATAGTCCATTTTGTTTATGTCTTATGTACACTTGTTTGAACTCATCAAAGTACGTTATAGAGTGAGTGGGGAATACAAATTAACGCTCCTCAAGGTAAAGTTATTCGGCGCCCTCCACAGATAACACCTATTCTGTGCCCCCCTCAGCCCAAGATATCTTAACTCAGTCCTATCCGAACACAAATGTCTATTCGGATCTATAAAAGCAGCATGTGTAGAGCCAGCAGTGCATTTCATGCCGACCAGGGCGATACAACAGTACGCTTATACGGTCAGCTGACCACGTGTTGAGCTTAAGACGGCTGCCGTGCTTGCCAAGGAATTCTGGGATTGCCTACTTTCGACCAAGAATGGACTGTGCTCTGGTCAGGCAGCCGTGTTATTAAACGGACGGGTTATTAAACGGACGGGTTATTAAGTGCTCCCTTGGAGGGTTTTTGGATTAAACCGTGATTCTGGTGAGAGCGAATTTTGGTTCTGTCCTGTTTTGTAATTAATTCGATTTCGATTATTTTAATGTTGCAATTATATTTATAAACAATCAAGGAATTTATTCATGGTTAAGATTATCGGAGGACAAAAACATCGAAATAAATTTCATTTTCATATCATATTTAATCAATCGAAGCGAGTATTACGCAGACATTTTATGTAAGCAATATTTCTGTTTGGTATTTTCATTGATTATTAATAATTCTGAGAATAAAAACTACAAAACGGGAAAACTACACGAACTGAATCAATCGACTGTTACGAAAAGTGTTTTCATCACAAACGATCGAAGTGTGCTGGAAATCGAAACCGACTTATCAGCTAGAGTCATCCTTTCACAAAATGAATTTTAAAAAGAAGTCTTTTCATCAAACTGAAGCTAATATTTGGGCATCCGAATTTAACCCTACCAGTTGGACTGAGTCTAATAGCATTCAATTCAGGTCGGCTCACTGTTAGATGCACATTCGAGAAATATTTTTTTCACCACGCAGAAGCTGATGGACATAAAATAAATAAATGCAGCTTATGAATCGGTGTGTTCTCGGAACGTATAAATGTTATCATTATATCGATTGGAATCAAAACAAACACTTGGTGATATGCGGCTTATCACAATATTGTTCCAAACCAAGCAGTTCTATGAATTATTGCAGCGACTGTGGAGTACATATTAGTATTTAGTACAACATGCACCATCCAATTATAAATTGCAATTTTTGATTCTTGAGGAGACCTTGTTGGAATTGCAATCATTACATATGCATCGGAATTATCAATATACACACTTTAGAAGCGTGTTGCATAACAGCTAGTGAACCTGCTACACACAATTAAAGAATTGTAGTAGTTCTAATAACCCACGCTTGTCCCTGTTTGTCATGCATGAGGCATGCTGGGTTTTACGGCTCCACCCAACCCATTCGGGTGATGCAGTCAACAGAACAGAAGCCTGGGGCCGAGGTTTCCCCCTACTTCTATATCGATGAATCCCAAGGGTTCTTAATCCTACATACCACCATAAGACAGTAGTACACAGCGCCCGGCCTTGTTACGAAGTTGAGCAGCACTGCAGAGTCACCGAAGAATTATAATTATTACGAATTACAATTATATTTCACAATCATAACGCCTGTGGCCCGATCGGGACCCCGAACTCCACGGTTGGCAAAGAATTGGAGTCGGTCAAAGCAACTGAGCTATTCGGTGCCCCTGTCTCTGTTTGTTCACAACAGAATAACCAACTGATTCCCAGTAAAAGCGTTATAACGATATCACTTATTTTATTAACTGCTCAGGTCTTCCTGCCCTCTATACTAATCCCTTGATAATTGGTCGATGCATTCGAAATTGGGAAGAAAGTGAATTCGCTTAAGGTTTTTGTTTCTTGGTTTAACTCTGTATTTATTACGTCATTGTAGGATATAATATAGGTGGGGTCTGAAATTCAAGGGGAAGAGAGAGGGGGAAACGGAGAACCCTCTTGAGGGAGGAACAAGGTTATTTGAGGAATACCTTCGATGAGCAGAAATCAAGTGTGTGCACGGCTGAGGCCTTTAGTCAAGGCTGATTAAACAACGTGTTTGTGTCGATTCAACATTGGAAATCTTATCTCCACACCTTGTTGGAGATGTACCGCTGTTGTACGTTGCAATTTCATGCGAAATAATCTGGTCAAATCCCGTCTAAATGACATTAAATTGGGTAAAATTGAGGGAATAAAGAAATTGGATCCAACGAAAAGTAAGTCGAAGTAAGTATTCGAGTGTGCTGGATGTTTTTTGGTCTGCTTTGTCTTTTCGTTGAGAGGATATAAAAGTCTCTCTTATTTGCGATATATTACGGTTGAAGCGTCTTCCTGCTTAAATCCCAGGTCAATTGAAAGGAGAACCATGTTCATTTCGATGACGCCATTGTTTGCTTCAATCGCTGACTAGGGAGTTGTTTGCATCTGAGTGGACACCGCGTCCACGTGGCTGACCCACTGTCCACTGGGGATGACGTATGTGGTCAAGTACTCTTGGACGGACTCTCGGACGATATAAGGCAAAAACAAGGATCCCGGCCTAGGAGGATTTTGTGATATGATAACAAAATATTACTCTATAGCAGGTTTCCAGCTTTTGTAATGTCTCAATTGAGCGATGGAATGATGAACATTTAGACGAGGAACAATGATCCAGTTTTCATCATTATCATCGTGATATAATGAGATGTTGAATTAATTAGCAGAGGATACGGAGAAGCCATGTCGGTGTTGCGAGGTCAATGCCCTAATATCATAAACGAAAGTCACAAATTGAAAACTCTATAGAGCTCCCAGAGGAATGTATGATATATACAACGATAATAAACAATGCACTGTTTGGTGAGTACATCGTATAACCCCTGGGTATCCAGGTTATGTTGCAAACCACCGCCATGTTGATATCAGGGGGACAAGGGAACAGTTATGTGTGCGCATCAAAGATGGTACAAGCAGTTCGTCTTTGGTGAAATGTGTCTCTAGGGGTAGTCGCCATTCATGTCAAATAAGTGAGCACCAGACGAAAAGCAATCCGATGTCATTCCTTTGAGGACATCAATGTCATAATCTGCGTGGCTTCGTGGTCGCTCCTGTAGTTTAGATCACTTGCCTTTAATTGTTCATTGCAAGTTAATGCACCTTCATCGACCGCTATTACATAATACATGTAATCTCATGAGTTCAGGGGGTATTGGAACGAAATGAATGCGGTTTACATCGCTAATGATGCACATTGCTGACGAGTGTGCATTAAGATATAAATATTTAATCATCGTGAAGTGTGAGATAATTGCCAGCTTTTGACCCAATGAACGATCGACCGATAATTATACATTAGTACAGTATATGAAGAGCTTATAACTACACGAATATACAGGTATACAGAGGCGCTTATACGATCCATAGTACGCATTCAAAGATTAATGCGTGTACCAGCTGTAGATTAAATCAATAGGCACCGTAGGGAACATGAAGCCGAAGTCTTGGTTCCGCTTCGGTCCAAACCGGACATTGGACAACAAGGTCAATGTTAACTCAGCAGACAAGAACTTCCTTTGTTGTCAGTGTCGTCCACTGAAGAGATCCCCGGTTAAAATGACGTCACAACCCAACAAGTATTTCCTAAATGCTGGCACATTAATAACCAATGATATGAGAGACGTTATTGCTCGCTACAATCGTTAGCATCGATTGGAGTGTTAATGTTTATATTCAGTTTGCTGAATTACATTTTATCCCAGCAATAAGCGAGGACGACAAACACTCGAGAAACACCTTAACACACGAGCTGTAACACTTGCCCGTGTTTGCAAGCATTTAAGGTTTGAGGTGTTTCGTTGGTTCTATGTCCCATTGCCGCTGCTTGCTGCGTCAAGGAAGTAAAGCATCTCGCATTCCAGACAGAACTCCAACAATGATGTCGCCACAGGCTGCGAGGCAGAATATAAAGCAGAACCTAATGCTCTTTTGACTGGCATCACAACTTTCAACTTTGTTGCACATGTGACGTTTATATGATTGTGAACCAAGATCTTTCACATCAACTGTCACTCTTCATGGAAGTCAATAGGGTCAGCGCAGATAACCCGGAAGTAAAACACCGCGCATGCGCAAAGCATAGCTGAAGAGCAGACGCAGTTTTGGTGGGACATTTAACAAGAGAATATGGCATCAGTTAATGTGCGGTGCTCGATAGATGCGGTTCTTGGGACAATGCCTGTGACACCATCTGAATGCGAGAGGTATGCGAGCACTCATTGCATGCATGGGTCTCAGCATTTTCTCTAGAGCACAAATGAGAGACAAAAGACATCATTAGAACCATGAATGTCACCATTAGCTTTGATTCACACACATGAATTTATGACGATATCAAATTTAAATTAAGTTTTGACATTTTTGCATAGCACCATCCAAGAAGCTTGGAGTTGCATAAAGCATTCTCGCATAACGAAACTGTTTGCATGCGTTTCTCGAAACACAAATGGTCATGCTGTACCATGCAAATGGCTCTAATATTTGGTATATACTATTTGGTGGTTTTCAGCACATTAACCTCCCTCCACCACCAACCGACGTACTTCACAGAAATCTCGTTACGGGTCTGAAGAGAAACGAAGCAGCCGTAATCAAGAGAACAATGACGCTACACTGAATAATGTACCTGTAGACCTATTGTGTGTGTGCTAGTAACCTTTGTTGACATTTGGGTTATTAAAGGGCATCGTGTTGGATTTATACAACGAAGCGTTAAAACTTCTTTGCTTTATATGAATGTAGGTTTTGTTTTTACGGTCGTTGTTTCAGCAATCCCGTATGACCCTCTTAAAGAGGACCTCGGTTCATTTCGGAACCTTTATAGATCGATTGAGTGGGCTTTTGAGACGAGAGACTATTTCTGAAATATTTGATCAACTGTGAATTAAGGATATTCAAGAACACTTTAAATATGAATTCCTGCTCAGGCACAATAGCTTTAAACGTAATGAGTGCGAGATTTCTTTTATGAGAACTGCTGAAAGATCTGCTCACTCCATATGGATCTCATTGTTAACAATAGGATAATTACTTTTATCACGTCACCACAGTCTGAAATCGAACGCGAGAGGAAAACAAGATTTTAAATCTCTCAAATTCGATGTATCTGGGAATTAGCCCACAGCAAGCGTATTGTCTATATATGTCAATCAACAGGCGCGTACAATGCACTCTCTATCATCCTTTACTAGTTCAAAACAATCAGAGATCCGCTTTAATACATGTAATAATATACTTAAAACATGCTTGATTTCGTTTAATACTTTACACACAAAATTGAAATGGGAAAAAAATTGAAAGTGAAAGGCAAGCACTCGGCCACCAAACTCTCCTGGATCGTGGAATGTCTAAAAGATCTTTCGATCTGTACGTAGTTTTACCACATATCACTGGCTCACAGCTCTACACACAGGGGACGCCATAGCACATTATAGGCCTCGGCCTACATGTAATATACTAGTAGTCGAGCGTAGGCTTCACTTTGGGAAACCTATTGGCTAAAACAACGCAAGCTGATTTCATAAACAATTATGCCAGAAAATTACGACCTTGACCTCTACCGATTGGCGGGGAACTATAATTTAATATAATGCGGCTAAACTAAACGTTCTTGGATTATGGAACCGGCAGGGAGGGGGTCGGATTGGCTACAAGACATAACTCGTGATGAACGACGCTGGCTGTGCATCACCGTTATAACGATCCGCATGAAATAAGCATCGATTTGCATGCATCGTCCATCAGCTCACCAGTAGTCAATCGAGCTGTAAGGGCCTAGATACGTACATCCTGGAAATATGTCGTTCAAACTAGAACGAATATAAAAACACGGCGCTAGTTAATTCGGACCGCCAAATTTATGCATGCCCCCATCCACACTATCGCTAAAAAAGATGAGTTCCTTTGTAACCATCGAAATATAAAGGGGTAACTAGAATGCTTATATGGGTCACGTGATCGGTCAGAATTGAAGCCAGATAGGGGACTTCGACATACAAACGGCTCATTGAAAACTCGACATGCCGGTGCTTTATGCTATAGATAGCCTATACATGTAACAGTCAACTTGAATTCCAAGCTACTGCGAATGGGCGTTTATCATTACACAGTCACTCTAGCACCTGGATGCTCATGATGCTATGCTATGTATTTTCCTATATTTCCAGATCCACATAAAAGTTGACGATGGACGAGATGGAAACCGGAAGTGGACCCAGAGTGGTCAGAAAGGTCTACAAAGTGGGCTACGCATCGCCAAGAAACAACAAATCCTCCACCAGTAGTGACCAAAAGCGTATGTCAATGAAGACCTACAACAAAGAAACCGACGGCGACATCTTCAAACTGGGAAGTGCCTTCAAATCAGGAGACTTCAACCTGGATGACTTCCTCAATTCCTTCACTAATGCCCCTGGATGCACCGTCGAGAAAGGAGAGGATGGCAAGACTACAATCACCCGAGTCAGCAGGATCGGTGCCCTGGATGAGGAGGATGAAAGCGAAGGATTGCTGGCTGCAAGTGACGGCAACAGGACGCAGACATTCATCACAAAGAAACCGATTGTGACCCAGAAGAGGACAATCACAGTCATGAGGAATGGCGTTCCAGTTGAGGCTGATGATGATCTGCTAAGGAAACTCAATCTGGATCATCTCATCGAAGAAGGTAACGAGGAAGAACGGGATGGAGAGGGAGGAGATGCTGGTGATGAGCGAAGGGAAACTGAGCATGAGGAAGAAGTGGAGGTTGAGGATAAAAAGGAGGAGGTGGAAGAAGCTGATGACGTGGTTAAAGACCCAGGGAGACCCACGTTCATTGATTTGGACTCGGATGAAGTCTCGTTGTTTTCAAGTTCTGAAGACGAAACTCCAGAGAAGAGTTGGGTGACGTCATGTTTCCAACGAAGTCCCAAAAAGCGGAAGTCAAACAATGGAGTCAAGGGTGGAAGGGTTGGGATGGCTGCCTCGGAGGTCTCCAGTCCTGGACAGGAGTCGAAACTCCCAGCCATACAAATGCTGGTTCTGAACTACAACCGGATGTTAGCAGTGGATCCTGGGAAATTCAAAGAGACATTCTTTAGAGCTGTGAAGTTGAATGGGTTGGAAGTAGTGAAGATTCTTTGTCAATTGGTGATGAGGAAGAACATCGCTCTTGGAAGTGACCTCATGAGGGAGACTGAGTCATCGGCAACTGTTCTGCATGTTGCTTTGCTATACAACCACGTTGAGATCATCCAGTACTTGATCAGTCTGGCAGACAAAGATCTCCTCATGGCTTCGTACACAACTGAAGAATACAGAAACCAATCCACCTTGCATGTTGCAGTGGCCAATGGTAACCTTTCAGTAGTGGAGATGTTGCTCAAGTCTCTGCAGCCTAAAGATAGGAAGCTCCTGATAAACTCTGTAGCCGACGGCTCTTATTTTATACATCAATATCGTCCAGGTCAGCTATGTTTAACAGCAGCTGCCTGGTCAGGGAACGGTGAGATGCTGTGCTTGCTGGCCAAGTACGGAGCCAATTTCAAGACCAGGAACCTGCAAGGTAACACTGTGCTCCACAGCATTGTGTTGTCTATGCAGGAGAGTCAGGACATATTGCTTCACCAAGAAATGATTGAAAAGGTCTATGAAGCCATTGGCGTCTGGGCTACGCACTGCAAGTACAAAGCCACAATCGCAGATCATGTTGAATTGGAACAGAAAGAGAAACAGATCTCAACATTCCAGAAGCTTCTGAAGATAACCAACAACTGTGGGTGCACACCGCTCGCCCTGTCCGCTCAGATGAGCTCTCCGCTGCTCTTGTATTTCCTCAACATGGAAAAGATTTACAAAATTCCTCAAACCCGACTTGGGTCGATTGCGTGGGTGACTTATGATGTCACCGAAGTTGCCTCCTTCAGCGAAGACGTCTACAACAAGTTTTCGGTCTTACATGTTATAGCACACAACAGCGGAAAGCTTTCACGGTCTGCGACCCTCGAAGGACACGTGGATGCTCTGGATTCTGAACCAATAAAGTCGATTGTTGAGATGAAATGGAGGGTGTACCGATGGATCTACATCGCGTGGTGCCTCATTCACGCGGTGCAGATCGCTTTATTCACGTACGCCACGTTTGAAGACAACAGCCTGACTCCATCCTCCGATAACCTGACGCAAGACAGGAATGTCCACTTCGAAGAACAGGAGCCGAAGACGCATCACTACCTCGTGATATTCATGATTATTCCCACCATCTACATCCTCTTGGAGCTAGTGGACATCTTTGGAACTTACCCTTACAGCATATGCTTCATGCGCAACCAGAGTTTACTGTCTAAACTTGTCAACCGCATCAAATCCGAGTGGGCCATTACGGGCAACGGTCCATACCGTTGCGTATGCTTTGCATACTCCGTTTCGTCCATCATCTGGTATGTGCTCTTCATAAAGAGGGCGCAGAGTCAGGTGATTGCTCTGGCGATGACGCTGCTCTTCGGCTGGATCTTCATTTTGTTCTTCACTCGCGGTTGTCGAGTGACGAGTCGCTTCTCCATCATGATCCAGAAGATGTTCTTTCGCGACCTGATGTACTTCCTGGCGGTGTATGTGATGATCCTGGCCGCGTTCTCTTTCTCAATCAACGCAATGTACCTACACTATCACACAGTGGGCTCCAGCTACATGAACATCATCTACAGCATGATGAACACAGTCACCCAGTTGGACTCCAAGCAGAAGGACATCAACCACCCGACCTTCCCTGTGCTCACCAAGGCCCTGCTCTTGTTCTACTCAATCGTCGCTGTGATTTTGTTGATGAACATGTTGATCGCCATGATGAACACGTCTTACGAGACGGTCAGAATCACAGGAAGCAGCATCTGGAAGCAGCAGCAGCTCTCCATCATGCTCATGCTGGAACGCCGCTTGTGTTGGATCAAAACGCTGTGCCGCTACTCGGAGAAAGATGTTTGGCATAAGGAATTGGACTCGGGGACTCGAGCATTGCTTGATGTCACAACTACACAGAGGGCAGAACGCAAAAGGCAAAGGAAGGAATCTTGGTTTGATTGACAGCAGCACAAAACAAACAACGTGCATTCAATCTGTGCAACTACTCTTCGACAGAACTCAAGGCTGTTCCAATTTGTAGCCAATTATTTCATTGTTCATGTATGCAAACTAAGTGTACACACTCTCACATAAAATACAGTAAATGATGTCGCTCATGCATGTATATAGAAATATGATGGACTGGCATGTCAATTCACTTGTTTTCGATTTGTGGCTTCATTTCAAGAATCTTCTAAGTTCCTACATCAATTGCATGAAAGTTGCGTAATAATAATAATTAAGGAAAATTTTCTTCAAATAAATGTAATAATGTCGACTTTGCAGCAGACTTTGGCGGGAATCCAGAATGACGTTGACAGTCACGAGGACGACATTTTTGCAAAATGATAAATTGATTGTTACACAACATTTTAATATTGCAGTTTTTGAATCAAATAATTATATCTAGATGTGCTAATAAATCTTTCTCATAACAAAATATTAATTGTTGACAAAAACAATATAAAATACCACGCCCTCTCTTTGAGTTGGTGTTAATTCACATGAGAAGGATGAGAATACCTTTCACACACAATTTGAAGACAAAGCTTGATAATAGATATGCAGATTAGCTTCTTAGAACAAACTATACAGTGTACAAGCTTGTCTCCACATTTTCTAAACTTATTTAGGATGACCTTGCCGAAATTGATAAAAAAACCATAAGATTGGTGTGCAACATTTTGACCCATTCCCGATGTAAGACGACCAAAACACAACGCAAAGCAATTTCTCAATATTTCATCGTTTTTTTAATGGCTCCATTTTTGATTGTAAATGAAAGCAACTATTACGCATCATGGGTACGAGATTTTCATCACTTCGTAAACGCAAACAACTGTTGAGCATGCAAACTGAAGACGTCTACGTCAGCACTCAATTCGTTCTTCTTCTCTTTCGTCCGGAATAAACCAATCTTCGTGCTCTGCAAACCAAAGATGACTTGAACCTGCGCGACCAAAAAATAGAGAAAACAATTAACTTAATCAGGAGAACTAATTAATTAATTGAACACAAACCTGACGAATGAGATCGGGGAAGGAGATCGGGAAATCTCCGCGAGGGTTCTCCAAAAGAACGGTACCCTGCGTTCCCTTTGCTCCCAACTGTGGACTGGTCCCGCACAGCTCAACATTGACAAAACGGCAAGCTGGGCCGATCCCATTGCTTGAAGTAGGGGTGGAAGCTTTGGTTGTGTGACCTTCAACAATAGTCAGGTCTAATTCATCCGTCTTGATCTTGATAAATAATATAAATCAATGTTAAATCAACGTTAACCCAATGCAAAAATCCACCATACCTTGGCTTTTTCCTTGATGATGACCTTTGACCCGGCTGCATACTGAGTGCCTTCCACCAGCGGCTGTTTCAGAGTTGCGTATATGAACTCCGAAAGTTTTGGGATGATTTTCTGGAGAACACCGGACGCCTTGTAGTACACGGTGATCTCGTCAGTTGGGGTGATTTTGGCCTTTTTGCGGAGTTTCTGGACGCGATTGATGACCTCTCTGGCGAGACCCTCTTCCACCATACTCTCATCAGGGGTCACATCCAACAGAACCAGAATCTAAAGAGAATTAAATTTATCCGTCAGCAGGAATTCAAAAAAAAACAAAACAACAACTCACGTCACTATCCGAGTGAGCTTCGTATTTTCCGCCCTCGCCGTCAAAGGCGTGAATCAGGCGCAGGTCCTCAGCGCCAAGATCGTGACCGTTGACCTTTATTTGACCTGATTTTTGAAACTGGGTCAGGTCGGCATCACTGAGCTGCTTGATGGCGGCTGTGACAGCCTTGAACTCGCGTTGCAGTCGGGTGCCCAGGATCTTGTGGTCGGGCTCAGCTCGAAGGTGGACGCCATACTTCTGCTTATCGGAGGAAGTTGTCACTTTTTTGACGTTCAGTTCCTCACGAATGTAGTCGCTGAGCGAACACACATCATTGAGCACAGCATCGTCTTTGTGAATAACAACGATTTCCGGCAATGGGTACTGCAAAGAAAAAAAAAATTGAGAAAAAAAAAAAAAAAAAGTAGATTAAAATCTTTAAAAAATTAAATATCCATGGGATGTACCTTCATGGGCATAGTTTTGCGATCACGGATGACACGACCAAGATCAATGACAGCTTGCATCCTGGAGACGGCCACCTCAATATTTTCATCGATCAGATCCTCTCTGAAGATAGCAAAATATAAAAACCCCCAAACCTGACCTTTGCACTGACCTATAAGCGGGAAGCATGAGATAGTGCACGCTCCCAACATCCTGCCCTTCGGTTGAGCGTGGATCGAGAAGGTGTCGCAAGCGTTGGTACATGTGCTCCGTTAAGAACGGGATGAACGGCGCCTGTGGTGAAAACACTTTCATGCCAGACACTTGCGATTGCGTAATTAAAGTACCATGACTTTGACCATCGAGAAGAGAACTCCAAACAGAGTGGTGAGAGCGGCGTGGCAGTCATCGCGTCCGGATGTCCCCTTCAAACGGCGACGGTTCATGCGAACGTACCAATTTGTGAGCTGCTCAACAAAGCGCACAAGTCTTGGCACCACCGTGTACAAGCGGTAGGCTGTGTTGAAAGCGTGACAATAAGGGGTCAAAGGTCATGATGCCTTGCTAACCTCCCATTTCCTCTTTGACATATTTGATTAGACTCTGTGTGAAAGAGAGAATCCATCTATCCATGTAGTTCTCAGGCGTGGAGACCGCACTCTCATTGTAATCCAACTGCCAGTTTTCTTCCTGAAAATTATTCATTATAAAACCAATCCAAGAAGCAGTTCAATCCAGTTCCACTTCCAGGCATGGAAATCTTCTGCCATTGTTGAGGAACCAGACACGCACCGAGCACATCTTCCCCCCTCCCACCCATGTCCCATTATAATATTCATAGAAAACAAATACCTTAATGAGGCGATCTGCGTTCTGCATGAGGAAGCGGAAGGCGTTGTACCACGGCAGGAAGACGTCCTTCACAACATCCTTCACGCCATCTTCCTTGAAGCGCAGGTTTTCCGCTCGCACGACGGGAGAGTTGATGAGGTAGAGGCGGATGGCGTCCGCCCCATATTTGTGAACAACGTCCATTGGGTTAGGGTAGTTCTGCTTGCGCTTGCTCATCTTCTGTCCATCTCTGGTGTAAATTTGCATAAATTAACATATTTGCATAAATTTACATATGGTGGCTCAAATTATCAATGATTACTTACGCGGCCAGCACTAGTCCGTGGCAGATGAGATTCTTGAAAGGAGCCTTCCCAAACAAAGCAGTTCCTAGAACCTGAAAAAAAAAACAAAAACAAAAACAAAAAAAAACTTACAAAACAACCTGAAACATAATCAGTCGGCCAAACCTGCAGGGTGTAGAACCATCCTCTGGTTTGATCAATTCCTTCAGCGATAAAATCTCCAGGGAAGCCATCTTCAAACTCCTTCCTCTTCTCAAACGGATAGTGATTCTGCGCATAGGGCATGCTACCCGACTCAAACCAGCAATCAAACACCTCTGGTACTCTCCGCAAAACGCCTTTGCCAGACTTGGAAGGGATGGTGATCTTGTCAACTGTCTCCCGATGGAGGTCGGTGAGCTCCTTGAGGCCAGCCAAGCGGCACAGTTCCTCGATCGAACCAACGCACACGATCTCCTCACTGTCATCGCTGACCCAGAGGGGGATCGGGGTGCCCCAGTAGCGGTTGCGAGACACGGCCCAGTCACGAGCCTCACGCAACCAGTTGCCAAAGCGCTTCTTCTTGACGAAATCAGGAACCCTGTTGAAAATTGAGTCAATGTATATGAATATTTTATGATTTACTTAAAAACAAAACTAACCAGTAAGTCTTATCATTTGCAGCCATGAGTTTATCTGTCATGTGTTCAACGCGAATAAACCAACTGGGGATGGCTCGATAGATGAGGGGGGTGTCCGATCTGAAAATGAAAGAACAAATCAAGAGGAAGAACATGGTTGGGAATGTACAAACCTCCAACAGAAAGGGTAGCTATGGGAAGTGGTGCTCTGGTGCACCAAACGACCCTGCTCCTTCAACATTTTGACAATGTTCTTATCAGCCTCCTGATACATGAATATTCATATAAAATCACTACTCATGAATATTCATCACTAACTTTGACATGCTGGCCCTTGAAGTGCGAGACTTCCTCTGTGAACCTGCCTCCGAGATCGACCGGACAGAGAGGAGTCATGTCCTTCGTGATGATGTCATTCTTCAAATTGCATCGGAAATCATCCTGTTACATAAAACAAAAATGCTGTTATGTAATCCCTTCACCAGCAATGCGTCAAATCACCTCTCCAAAGTAGGGAGCTTGGTGTACAACTCCAGTTCCCGATTCAGCTGTGACGTAAGTGTCGGTGAGGATGCGGAAAGCTCCTCTTTCTTTCATCTGCCAAAAAAAAAATAATAATAAAAATAAAAATAAAAATCTCACTTTAGAAATCCAAGACTCACGTGAAGAAAATAATCAAAGATTGGCAGATAGCGCTTGCCTTCCAATTTGGAGCCAGGGAATCTATAATTTAGGCAAACATTAACAAAATAGTTGTGACCAATAAAATCTTAGAAATCTTACTTGTCAAGGATTTCATATTCCTCTGGTTGTTTGAAGAGAGCAGCCAGACGTGCCTCCATCATTATGTACACGTTGCCAGTCTCTTGTTCTGCAAACAACGTAATCAGCTCTGGAACTGAATAATGGGGGGACTAACCTTTGACCTTAACGTAGAGCAGAGTCGGGTGCACGCACAGCGAGAGGTTGCTGGGGAGGGTCCAGGGGGTCGTCGTCCACGCTATGACCTTCACATTTGGGTCCTCCTCCAGCGGGAAATTCACAATAACTTGAACAGATAATGTATGCAAATGACATGCAAATGACATGCAAATACTAACCAGCAGGGTCCTGCACATCCTTGTAGTTCTGGCCAGATTCGAAATTGGACAGTGGTGTTCCACACGCAGTTGAGAAGGGCATAACCTTGCATCCCTTGTAGACGAGCCCTTTATCAAAGAGCTGCTTGAAAACCCACCAAATGGTTTCCATGAAGGATGGGTACAGTGTCTTGTAGTCGTTCTTGAAGTCAATCCAACGCCCAAGTCGTCCTATGATGGTCTAAGAACAAAAGAACAATAAGCACGCGCTGACTTAATTATGAACTCTGACCTCCCATTCATCAGCATAGCGCATGACGATTTTACGGCACTCTGCGTTATAAACGTCAATTCCCATTTTGGCCACATCTTCTGGTCCACGGATATTAAGCTTCTTATCAATCTCATACTCCTGTGATAAATGCTCAGTAACATTCATAACAATCACCATTTAACGCATACCACAGGCAGTCCATGGCAATCCCAACCAAAACGTCGTTCGACGTGAAACCCGCTCTGATGAGCCCATCGAGTGACAACGTCTTTGACGGTTCCGGCGAGAATGTGTCCGTAATGAGGGAGGCCGGTGGCGAAGGGGGGTCCATCGTAGAAGGTGTACTTGGGTCGCGATTTTGACTGCTTCAAACAGGTCTGGAAGGCGTCCAAGTCCTTCCACAATTGCATTATCTTCTCTTCCTCATTCGGGAAGTTGATGCTTTCTGGCACTGGCTCTGCCATGATGATGCTGCGTGATCAAACTGCCAGAGAAGTCAATGATTAAAGAAATCATAATTTAAACTGTTGAGGCAAAAAGCACAGTATTAATACTATAATGTGAAGTGTTAAGGCAGGCCTCCTGAGGATAAGTTACAAATTTTAGTCAAGTCAGTAAAATTCAGGAAACTGGGCAGAATGATTATAATTAATATCCGTGTTAATATTTTTTCTGATCAATTCAAAAATAATACCAATTCAGACTCAGAACTCACAACTATACGGTATACCCCGTAATTAATTATATTATACTGTTAACTGTAGTATAATTATTATAGTATACCATAATACCAGACTCAAGTCTTCAAGAGAGACTGGGCCAGACGGGGCTAAGTTGCAAGCAAGATTTGGATTTATTTTATTTATTGGGAAGTCTCCAGGAAATAGCTGATTATCTTTAGTGATGATATCCATAGGCAATCATTTGAATCAACAAATAGGTACAACAGTACAGATGATGCAACTCAACAATGATGGAAACTGTCAAAACTCAGTGATTCTCACTCTTAAAGATTAGGTATAAGCAGAACAAATGATGCAATCAATATTTAAGAGTGATAAATTATGGGGATATTGTGTCAGTATGTGGATAAGATATCCGCCAATAAATAGCAAACACGTACAAACTCAAGAAAAATTGGAAAGTTTTCTGACAGCTTTCCACAACACGTTGATGAGACCGGTGCCTAATCGCTGCAACGCATTCTCTCTCAATCAACCTGAACGTAAATCATAACGCATTTCCTAAAATTTTTGTCTATCATCTCTCGTGAATGGATAATCCACTTACAATGTAAATATTTTAAATCGCAAATAAATTTCACTTAAATTTGTTACTTATTCATTGGTACCTCTTTATGGCCAAATAAAGAAGCATTGAAAAATAGGGTCACACTTGGAGAAATCGGTATGTAATATATTTTGCTGATAAGTTCTGTTGCTATTTCCGGTTCCACGCAGACGAATTTTTATAATGATTTTCCTTTAAATTCTTAATTTCGTGTGTTTTATGCCCGTCAAAGAATCACAGTAAATATATCATAACTCTATTAGCAATATGACGAACGGTTAGTCTATCCTTTTTTTCACCTCTAAAGTTGACAATTGTACTGTTGGTGGGCGATAATAAGGTCTAATTTAATATTTACTGAATCTTTTAACCAGATTTAATCGATTCAATAGATTGAATTTCAGCAAAAAATTACGAGAAGTTGTTGATGACAGCCATGCCCGACCAAAAGAACACATTTTGCGAAAAATTATAATTCTGAACATTATGTGAGGTCAAGTTCTCGAACTGAAAGTACTAATCCCCTACTCCTCTTCATCTCTTTCAGCGTATTCCTTTGAAGGCCTCTGCGTCTTCTCTCTGCTCGTCATCTGCACCTCCGCATATCTGAGTCGTGTTCCTCGTCTTAAGAAAATGCTCTTTTCGGAGAAGAAAGGATTCCTGGGTCTATTCCACAAAGGTGTTATAATCTTACTTACGAAATTTATTCTAACCGAGTAATTTATATTTACTATATTTTCAGCCTCAGTTATAGGAACAAGACTTCACATTCCAGTCGCTGCCTCTTGTGTTATAATGGCTGTGTACGTTCTTTTCTTGAAGTAACATCTCGTCTCATCGCAATCATCAACTTTTTCGGACAATGTTTTAACGAGATTAAAAATGACACGTTTCGTGGGTCACAGTATTAAGCCAAAAAAAAAATCTTCATCTCATCTTTCGTCAATATCTTGAATTCATTTCCCTTCCTGTGGGTTGTTTCTCAATGCCTTGTATATATTCGAATGGATTTTGTTTTGTTTTGTAGCACCATTTTCTGTATATAACTGGGAGTGAATTTATTTCCTGTATTAAATGAATAAAACATTCATGTGAATGTATTTATTCTGCTCTTTCTATGATCATTACTCATAGCATTATCTCTTATGCATCTTATGTATCCAGTATTCGAAGTTATCAAGAAGTTTCTCAAACCGATCCACTGTTTTCTATTCATTGGTCGTTTATCTTGTGGAGTAAAAGCCCGAGGAATAAAAATAAAAGGACATATAGAGATCAAAAATGAAAACTTGTGCAGCAGGCTCATAATCTAAGGGTTGTCTCACAAATTTCTAATGAATCCCAATATCCCATAAGAATAACCGCCAAGCACATCACTTGATTTCATTTTTTTATATTTCGATGGATATAATTATTAATCAAAGGTCATATATCAGGTGGATTAATCTCTTTGCTTTTTGGGGGAATTCAGGTAACAAAAAAATAAAAGATAATGAATTTTATTAGAGTAAGGATTGTGGAGAGAGGATGTGGGCATGGAATTAAAACTTTAAAAATACAATGTAGTAAGAAAGATAATGAAAATTCCCTAAAAAGGAATAAAAGTTATAGGTATGTTATACATAAAAGGTATGCATAAAAACACTAAATAAAATGGAAAATTGATCAGAATAATGCGGCTCTCATTCTACCAAGTTTAAAACACAGCAAACAAAATTTCACAGTGCATATCGGAGAATTCACGTTTCACTTGTATAATTCCTGTTTCAACTCTTTGCGAAGAATTTTTCCACTGGGAGATCTCGGAATATTGGAACGGAACTCAACTCCTCCTGTCAGATGCTTGTATGACGCAACTTTGCCTGTTTGATAAGAAGAAAACAATCAGAATGAAGTTGAAGTTGATTTAAGGATAAAATCAATAATGAATTAATCCTCACCCGAGACGAATTCCTGCACTTCTGCCTCTGTCATGTGTTTGTCTGGTTTGAGAGCCACATATGCGCGAGGCTGTTCGCCGACTCGCTCGTCTGGCTTCCCGATGACGGCAGCGTCCTGGATGGCGGGGTGCGTTACCAACAAGGCCTCCAGTTCTGCTGGCGCCACCTGCAGTCAAGATATGTAACTCATGAATTCCTGGCAGAATGAAGGGGCACCGGATAGCGCAGTGGGTTAAACCGCTGACTACAATCCTATGCCCACCGTGGGGGTCGAGGTCCCGGGTTCGAGACCCGATCAGGCCACGGGCGTTATGATTGTGAATTACAATTGTAATTCTTCGGTGACTCTGCAGTGCTGCCCAACTGCGTAACAAGGCCGGGCGCTGTGTACTACTGTCTATGGTGGTATGCAGGATAAAGAACCCTTGGGATTTATCGATAAGAGTAGGGGGAAACCCCGGTCCCGGGCCTTCTGTTCTGGCGCCCGTATCACCCGAACGGGTTGGGTGGAGCCGTAAAACCCCAATCACTCACTCACTCACCCTGGCAGAATGAACTGACCTGATAACCTTTGACCTTGATGAGCTCCTTCAGTCGGTCAGTTATGACCATGTGACCTTGGTCGTCATAGTAACCGACGTCACCCGTATGCAGCCAGCCATCCACAATAGTTTCATCAGTCGCCGCCTTGTTCTTGAAGTAGCC
>KB309345.1:2288-13735 GCA_000328365.1 Capitella teleta
GTATATGACAGTCACCTCATTGAGGGGACAATCTGTCTAAAAATATTTATTTCGAGCCGAAATGCCTTTGAATTTATCGTTATTTTGTCTGACTGAGATTGCTTGTCATAACGTTCCGATCTGTCAGCGGTAGTATCGGAGAAATTCGTTGATAAATTGATGAATTCTAATAAAAGCATTGATTTTTGGTGAATTTAATGAATAGACATCGGTCTGATTTTCATTTTTGCAGTTAATTTCATATTTAATAGCAGCTATTTGGGTATAACGAGTCAGCATTTCATGGTTACTGTCTTGTTGACAAGCTGTTATCGAAATCGGCGAATTATCCGCGAGTCACTCGATTGAGCTCGAAAAAGCAGCGAAACAGTGGGGTTGTTTGAAGCGTAATTAAAAATATATAAGAAAACTATAAAATTCCAAAAATATAATGAATATCTTAATGGGAGTTTAATGTTTCTAAAAATATCCATTTTAAGCGAAAATGCGTTCGAATTAATCGAGTTCTTGTCAATTGAAAAGTGCCGAATTTATTGAATTGAGTTAGGAGCGGGTTGAAATCCTCCTAACTTTAGGAGAATTTTTGATCCAAAACGAGGCTATTCTGAGAGGAATTTTCTTAGTGAAACGCAATTCTCCTAAAGTTAGGAGAATTTCGCTTAGGAGGCATTAGGAGGTCTTAGTGAAACGCACCCCAGGTCATTTAATGACTACTTGTTTTGTCTTTCAGGATTTTTGGAGGAGGATGCTTCCTTCCACCGCCCTGCCCCTGTGATGTCAGACTATGAGGACTGAAGACGATAAAAGATCATGTCCAGTAAATTAAAATGTTTTCATATGGATAAATAAACTTTGTGGATCTTGATTTCATTCTTATATTATATTTGTTTGCCATGAGATGCATGTTTATGTTACTATGCAGGTTATTTTTGGTTAGGTTAGGTTAAGTTATTATTGGTTAGGTTAGGTTAAGTTATTATTGGTTAGGTTAGGTGTAAATTTTTGGTTATTTAACGTTAGGCAAACGTGATACACACGTGCCGGTAATTGTACATATGCAGCTAATGGTTGATGAAGTTTGGTAACTTAATATGAGATTAGACGTTATGCAGTGGCTTTAGTTAAGGCTCGTTAAAACAACATGAGGTGCATGTATATCATGTTACTATGCAGGTTATTTTTGTTTAGGTTAGGTTAGGTTAAGTTATTTTTGGTTAGGTTAGGTGTAAATTTTTTGTAACGTTAGATAACGTTACAATAACGTTACCTAACGTTACCATGGTAACGTTAGATAACGTTATTGCCCCCATCCTGAGTAACGCTAGATAACGTTATTTTGTAACGTTAGGGAAGGTTACCTACACGTGTCTCCCACATTTGCCTAACGTTCTGTGTTTGCTGGGGATGTCGTTGTTACGATTATAATGAATGAACGCGCTGAAATCATGAGAAAATAGCTTTCAAATTAAGTTAACTGATTTAAATGTATTATTATTGTAGAATGTCAGAAATACGACTAATCAATGACGTATAAATCCACGGAAACGAGTATGTGTATTTTCCAGGCTGTTTAGTAAAACGAATGCTCCTTCCTGAGAATCGAGAAAATAAGGGTGTGCTTTTAGTAGAGCGCGTTTACAAATTCGTTTGATCGGATTCTATTCCTAAAATTGACCATTTTATGAGCCAGTGCGTTTTTTTGTCACTAAACTTCAATTCACTAAATGTATGAGTATCGCAGTGATATTGTTTTAAGCAACAATAATTCTGCATTTTTAATTTGCTGCGGTCCGACAAAATGGATGCATCGTACCCGTTGCTAGTCGTTTTGGAAATGGAAGCATTTTTGTGCAATTAATGACTAATTAGTCACTGCCGTGCGGAGTTTTTGGTGTCTATAGGTTCATTTATTCATAATCTTGCCAGATCCGAAGTCTCAGCTCTCTCCCGTGAGGGGAATGTAGCTTCCGAGGCTTTGTTATTGTTCTTCTGAGAAATCAGTGACTTCGCTTGATATTATTATATACTGTCTAGAAGGCTACATAGCCATTCCATGTATCCAGAGCCCACTGGTAAGACTCCCTGTGATTTCTATAGGTGTCCTCGGGTCACAGTGTGTCTAAAACCCTAAAACAAGTTCATGTTTGCCCTAAAACGACTTGTTTGCCCTAAAATGACTTTGTTTGCCCTACAATGAGATTGTTTTTGTTTGCCCTAAAACAAGTTCGTGTTTGCCCTAAAACGAGTTTGTTTGCCCTAAAATGACTTTGTTTGCCCTAAAATGAGATTTTTTTTTGTTTGCCCTAAAACGAGTTGTTTGCCCTAAAACGAGTTTGTTTGCCCTAAAATGACTGTGTTTGCCCTAAAATGATATTTGTTTTTGTTTGCCCTAAAATGACTTTCACCAGCCATCTCTGGCTTGAGTTGGTTTACCCATTTCGAGTCATGCCCTAAAACAAGATTGTGTGTATAGTTTCAGTCACCTAGCTGTTTCAAATTTCTCACAAACAATCATATAGATAATTAACGTCTCCTTGCGAAAAATCGCGATGCTCAGCATGCGAAAGAGCGTGCACGAGACATTTTTCTTATTTTCGTTTGGGCGTTTTTGTCTTCTCTGGCTTGAGTTGGTTTACCCATTTCGAGTTGATGCTTTTGTACTTGTCCCTATTAGGACCTATATGTAGGTCCCTATTAGTTGACATACTACAACGAGCCTAGCTCCCCAAGGATAGCGGAGCAGTTGTGTGTGCACTACGCTATGGCTTGGGGAGCTACAGCGAGCCCTACAGACCTCGCCCGAGAATATGTGCTAAGCGAGGCCTAGCTGACATACTGCAGCCTAGTACAGTGAGACCCAGGTGAGGTACATCATTACATGGACCTCGCTCGATTTATCTGTTCTAGTCCCTATCAACTTCAAGTCGGTCCGTAGTCGTCTGTAGGTCAGGGTTGGCAGTCCGAGTTCTTTTCAGTCATTGTGGGTAGGGCAGGTGACGTAATCTGGGCAGTGTTTCATTTTTATATACGAGATATTCGATCGTCAGTGAGTGACTGAGTTTACGTGACTCGTGAGTACGGTTTGTAACCATAAATAAGATGCAAGGCCTGTTTTTCAATAATAATAATAATCAAATAGTACTTTATTCAAAATTGTTAAATTCATCCATCTTCATCATCATCATGATCATGCGTTCTGGTTGTTGACAGTTTTCCTTTCTGAAATGTATTGATTTAGAATTTCAGTTGGCTGATTATTCCAATTTATCCTACCTCAGGATCCTGACTGCATGGTTTTGGTGAATGCCATGATAGTTTGCGCCTTCTAACGATACAGGATATCTTGCTATCATGCATTTGCCATTTACCAATATTATCTTCATCAAAGTCAACTGAGAACGAATGCATTCTTCAATGAAGTTTAACTTTTTGACAGTTGTTGTCGAAGGGAAGAACGACAGCGTGTGAGGTTTGATTCACCTGTGAAAAAAGGGTCAATTAAAATACTTCTTTAAATGAAATTAACTCTTACCTCATTGCAGTCTCTTCAGCTCGTTTTCTTGTTTGCGGTTGATGCACACATTGGATTGATATTCACAGGAAATATAGGCTGTTATATGGTGTTGTTGATATTCAAAAATGATGGGGCTGCAAGAACATAGGATCAGAGTTAAGTGAATATTATTTATTAATGTTTCAGGTACTCACGTCAGCTGGAAACCCTTGACACTCTACTTGCATGCATTGGCGGCTGCAAGTGCGGAACCTGGCTGATTCCGCCCAATCCTGTTGCTTATGATGCAAATCAGGAAATTTTGATATGTTTCAATTTTTGGTTCAATTAAATTTCTTCAAATGTAAATGGGCTAAATCTACAATTCTAATGTAATTCATTATTAAATTCATAGTTAAATTGATTAAATCATCATTCAATCCAGCATGTTCAATTCCAAGCAGTTTTGAAGAAAGTCGCATCATGGTTTGAAAAGTATATATCACGAATGTTGATTTCAATTCTTGGAGGATTTTGATTGTAGTACAAGTGATCGATGATCGTTCCATGGTCAGTGGTTGGCGATGTGACATGTTGCATGTATCCAAAGTGCTTCATCATTTTTTCAATTATTGATGTTTCATTGCTTTCAACGTTGTCATTAAAGTCTCCACATATGATGGTTGGAATGTTTGTGGGTAAGATAATCAATAATTCTTCAAATTGTTCAGCAAATGTTTTTTTCGATTGTGAAGGTGGCCTGTATACAACGCACACGATCATTCTGGATGTTTCTCTCTCTATGACAACCATTTTGGTTTCAATTCCAGGCACCGTGGCCAAATTCAATTCTTTGGGGTTCAAGTTGCTTTTAGCACAAATCATAACACCATGTTGCCCTTCATGGTCACGAGTACATGGAATGTCCCTTCTGAATGCCTTGTAGTCATGTTTCAACACAAAGTCATCGATGTTGTGATCAGGATTTAGGTAAGTTTCCGTAAAACACATCACGGATACATTTCTCAGAATTGCAGTGATGACATCACTTTTCAGATCATTCATTTTGTTCATGAAGTACGGAGCATTCAGGTGACCAACAATAATCTCATCTATTTCACTTGTCAGTTCAAGTTCATCAACATTCAATCGTCTTGATCTGATTCTCTCCATATGATTCATAACTTTCTTGCTTGCTTTTATGGCTTTAGGCTCAAAGTCAACAATGTGTAATCCCGTTAAGGTTCTCACTCGGCTCAACGCAACATATGCTTGTCCACAATTGAATCTCGTTCCGTTTCTCCTGTCCACGACAATTTCATTGAGAGTAAGACCCTGACATTTGTGAATCGTAACAGCCCATGCAAGTGTCAGTGGGAATTGATATCTTGTCACTTGTGCTCCTTTTGATTTCAGTTTCTCATATTGAGCACTATGTCTTTGAACAGGTACCGCGTTTGGATATTTTGTTTTCATGAAGCTCTTTGCTTTGGCATTTTTTCCCACAGATCCATCATCAAATTTCACCAGAATCGCTGAGATTTTATCCCGTGCACCATCAGTTACAATTCCTTCAACGATTCCAATAACTCCATTCACCAATCCATCTGCGATATCAACATTTGAGGTCATCATGACACGTGCACCTATAGCAATTGTGAGTACAGTATTCATTCCTCCAGTTAGAGATCTCTTTGCTGAGGCAGCATATGTTGTCATGTCAATAATTCCTGATCGTTCACGTTTATCGTCAAGCGCATGGATTGTGTATCTCTGTTCAACAGGAACCAAGGCTTCTAATTTATTTTCGTTGTGATTATCCACGTCAACATTTCTTGCATAAACATGAAGTGCATTATCACGTTTGATATCTGTTGGTTTCAACAGAGCGATGTCTTGTGGTGAAGCATTTCCAACACGCACACGGTTCAACATTTCAGAAAAGGTGGTGTCTTTTTGGCTCATACTCTGCGTCAATTCATGGAAAACAAATTCATCATTCCAGAGTGCCCTGTAGGTCAATCGTGCCATGGGGTCAGATGGTGGTTCAAAAATGTATGGTTGAAAGACAGGTGGCAATTGATAGAAATCTCCAACAGCAAGAATCGACACATTTCCAAAGACTACGTCGTCTAGCGTTCCTTTGATTTCACTCAGTCGTTTATGAATGGCAAGCAACATGTTTGGTCCGACCATAGAAATCTCATCAATGATAACCAATTGCACATTTTCAAGGCGACTCTTCAAGGTATTCAATTCTTCAAATGTCAACGGTGCACATGAGTTTGTTTTGACAGGCAAAAACAGAGCAGCGTGAATCGTCATTCCTTTGATGTTGAATGCAGCTACTCCAGTTGGAGCCAATAGCAACACAGTCAAATCAGTCGGATTGAATCGTTGTGACAGAGGTAAGAGTTTCTTTGTTTCAGATTGAATTAATCGTATCACGTGAGATTTTCCAACGCCACCAGCACCGCTCATGAATATTCGGTACGGAGTGATTGGTTTGTTTTCTTTCAAATTAGAGATTGATCTTTTGCACCATTTGCGATGGAAATTGACAATTTGTCGCTGCTCGTTGTTCAAGTTACGCATCATTTGTCTGAATTCTTCCAGAGGAATTATTTCTGAATTCACTTGTGCTTCAAAACGTGCTACAAAATCACTCAGTTGTTCAGGGGTTGTATTGAATGTCAAAGCTGCGTTAGCAATCAAATCATCATTTTCGATGGAAGTTTCAGGAACATTTCCTTCAATTAGATCTTGTTCTCTCTCATGTTCATTGTTAGGAGCAACCTCAGCCCAAGCGTGTTCAGGAGGACCATTTACTGCATTGTCAAGAATGACATCTTCAATTCTTTCAGCGTTCTGAGTGTATTTCTCCTCTTCATCTCTCAACTCATCTCTCACATGTCTATAATGAAGGTGATGTGTTTCAAAATGTTTAATCAAATCTGTTTCTTCATTTCTCTATGGTAGGAACAACATGAGTTTTGCACGATAGAATTCTTCAGATTCTTTTTCTTGGTGGTATCTTCGAAATCGAATGATTGATTCGTGACCACGTTTTCGCATATTCCAAGGCCATTTTTTAATTTGATTTTTTCATTTTTTTGCCTTTCAGTTGTATCATAATTTTTGTTATTTTCATCTGAGCCCTGTTCATTTGATTGAGCACTTTTAGCATAAGTCACTGAGTAATTGGCAGAAAACCTCGCAAGAGACATTTCTTCCAACTCATCAGGTCGTGCAACATAACGGTCGATGAGACTTGTTTCGAACACATCTTCATCGTTATCGTCTTTCTCGGCAAGATCACTTGCGCTTTTCAATTTTCCAGAGCGTGCAGATTTTTTATCAGTAGTGACAAAAGTTACATCTCTGCTAAATTTTCTCAATGGTATTGACAACTGTCGGTAAACAACTTCTTGAGCACTGACTTCACGTTTGTTCAAGAAAGTTGTTCCCATACGTTTTAGTTGTGTTTGAATGTCAGCATTCTGACATTCTTTTGCCGTTTGTTTTAAAAGTTCTCCCATATTTCGTTCATTTTTGGTCATGTACGCAGCAAGGTACATGACACACGCGTAAACATCGAGAACATAATGGATGTCCATATTTGCTTGCCATGCTTTCAAAATTGTCGTGTTGTATGAATTGATACAGATTTCAGGCACTGATCGTTTTAAAACAATGTTTGTTCTTTTTATTGAGACAGACAGAGCTTGCATGTATTCATTTTCACTCAGATTGCATTTTTCAAGGAGGTTTTCAATGTCATTGCATTCTTCAGAATTTCCATCTTCATTTTCAAGTTGTTCACGCACTAAAGAGAGAACACGTTTTGCATTCATCCGAATGGTCTTCTCAGTCATTTCGAGTGTTTCTTTAGCTTCTCGGGCAAGAATGGTTGCATTGCTAGGAGGCCGTGGGTAATTGAACCGACAGTTCTTTTTGCGGCAGTAATTTGAGTGATTGTGCTTCTACAGGTGCATAACTTTGTCTCTGAATTCAGGATCATTTTCAGGCAACGCGCATGTTACGTGCTTGTCAACGAAGTTAACAATTTCATCATCAGTTTCAACATCAACTTTGGGAGCATCTTTGACCCAGATCAACATATGAGCGTGAGGTGAGCCTCTTGCTTGAAATTCAATTCTCAACGCATAATCAACAACTTGGCCGATTGGGTGAGCATATGATCTGATAACTTTTGAGAACAGCTGATCGAGACGATATTGAAAGTGGCGTGCAGCAGTGACTGGGTTTGTGCGTAACCAATTGAATCTTTCTTTCGAAGGCATGTTCTTGACGTCATTATCAGCTGATAATTTCTTTCTCAGTTCTCGTGAATTTATTATTGTTTCATTGGTTTTATTCATGTGGTAGCATACAGCATGATACAGGCAATCGCCGTCTCCGGGTACGTCAACCACAGTCATTCCATTTGATCGTGCATGTCTTTCGATTGTGGCCCTGGGTGAATTGTCAGATGGATCAATGTCTGGTAAGCAAGTAACAGCTGGCTGTTTTTCACTGCAGACTTATGCATTCTGATCAACAACATCATCTCCATCATCATCATCATTTGTTCCAGTTGCCAAAGCAGACCATAACAAAGGATCATCGTTTTCACAATCTTCGAGCCAGTTATCATTCACGACAACATTTGCATACAGTTCATTATTCTCTTTCAACCAGCGCAAGGCATCCAAAACTTTTTCAGGTCTCACGTAATCATACATGTAATGGTGTTTGTATTCCATTTTTCTCTTCAATCTCAGAGGAACGAGTTGAAGTTCTGATGGTAATCGTGGGAATTGTGTGCACACAAAATCCAGGTTCGAAGGTACGTTGACCATGTATCGCTTTTTGTTGTCCCCGTGGTAGACCGACCATTTTCATAAACGGAATCCTTTGACAGATCAATCGTTGTTCAAGTGATTCCAAATCTAACAATTCAGGTGGACATTGAGCCAAACTCAAATGGTTGCTTTTTGATTGTGTCGGCAGTTTTTCTTGTTTCAGTGCATTATGACACGTTTTGCAAATCCATTCTTTATTTGCAACAGATGATCGACGATATTCAAGCACATTTGTCAACAGTTCTTCAGATGCATTGGAGTATTTATTCTCCTTCAGCAAGTTCACATTTGTTTTGAAGACCAATCGATTGCATGAACAACACACATAATCCGCACTTTCTTTCACAGTTTTCAAGAAATCATCCACAACATAATCATCATTTCGTGGTAATGATCGTGTCTGACTCATTTGTCTCTGTTCATATTCTCGTCTCTTTCTTGTCTGATCAGAACTTTCATTTGCTCGTTTTGCTCGCGTATTTGACAAATCGGTTGCTCGGCGTTGATTTGTTTCAATGTCTGTCTCATTTGCTCGTTTTGCTTGTTTCAAAGAAGATTCTCTTAACTTTTGTGTTCTGCTTTACTCCCCAGAACGTTTCAATCTTTTTGTTTTGGAATCCTTTAATCTCGCATCAATAGCTTCATCAACACTTTGTTGAGCTCTGCGTTTCCTAATGTATTCACATTTTCTCTCTCTTTGTTGTTCAATTTTTATATTCACATCCACTTCAGTTTCAATTAAATCATTGTCCTTCAATTTGGCTTGTCTCTCTTTGCATTTTTGAGCAGCGTTCTTCTTCCGAACCTTCATCTTTGGCCAGTAAAATTGAAGCAATGAAGTTGTAGGGTACGATGACAACCAGTGAATAGTTCAGGAATTCACAAATTGACCGCAGAATTCAGAAGGGCGTTATGATGATTATAATTTCAATGAACAAACGTTATGATTCCAGAGAAAAAAAAAAGCGTTATGATTTTTGGCGCACCACAGAATGAACGTTATAATTCTGAATATTTTACAAGAGCGTTATGATTTTTATTGTGTCAAACTTGATTTTTTTTATTGTCAAACTTTATGATTCCGAAGAATTCACAAGGGCATTATGATTTTATTGTCACAGAACAAACGTTATGATTACCAGAGGAATAAAAAGTCAGCTGCTGTCTCAGGTCTGCTTCATCAGTTTTCATACACGTTTCTTCACAAGTTGCGAGTTGCAAAATGATTTTGGTTTTTGATGTTCAAGAAGTTCAATTTTCACAAGTTGCGAGATGCAAAATGATCGTGTTTTTTCCTGATTAAGGAATTCAATTTGCACAAGTTGCGAGAAGCAAAATGATCGTGGGTCACAATTGGTTTCCCAAATGCGGACAAGTGTACTGCTGCCTCAGTTGACCCTGTTCAATCAAAGTTGAACCAGACGCAATCGGGTTAGGGAGTCCCTAATGCGGACAAGTTACACTGCTGCCACAGTTGACCCTGTTCAATCAAAGATGAACCAGACGCAATCGGGTTAGGGCGTCCCTAATGCGGACAAGTTACACTGCTGCCACAGTTGACCCTGTTCAATCAAAGTTGAACCAGACGCAATCGGGTTAGGGAGTCCCTAATGCGGACAAGTTACACTGCTGCCACAGTTGACCCTGTTCAATCAAAGATGAACCAGACGCAATCGGGTTAGGGCGTCCCTAATGCGGACAAGTTACACTGCTGCCACAGTTGACCCTGTTCAATCAAAGTTGAACCAGACGCAATCGGGTTAGGGCGTCCCTAATGCGGACAAGTTACACTGCTGCCACAGTTTAATATTCAAAATACTACAAAAAGGGTTGGATTAGCTCCCTAAATGAGACTGCCAGGAAATACCACGTAATGATGGGCTCACAGCCAGGCCAGAGATCTGCAAAGAGAAAGAGAGCGTGAGTCATAAGCCACGAACTTGAGCAGAAAAACCAGGTTACCATTTTATTCAATGAACTGATATCCAGAGCAAATAATTTTAACTTTAATTTGAAGATTTACTGATAAATGTGTATCAATTTTCATGAAATGACATGGGACAATGGTCATGTAAATTTTGATCTTTTGTTTTGCTTCACCATACATTTGCAATTTGGCATTTTTGGGGAGGGCTAATGGTTTGTTCATAATTATAAGAGTAATCTCTTTACTCATCATATTCTTCAACTTGGTTGAATAAATTTATCGCTTTAACATGGCGAGAAGCAAATGCTGATTGCAAGAAAATCATTGCTTGGCAGCACTAAGACAAAATGTAGTGGCTGTTGTTCCTGCTACCCGGGGCATTATTGTATAGTTGTTCAAGCGAGGCAATAATTTGAGTATTAACCTAAAACAAAGACAGATGACAGTGATGTCCAAAATTATGATAATGTACATTTACAGGCATTATACTTATCTTTCTATTACCCCCTGTTTTCGCTGGAACAATTACAATACCATAGAAAAATAGAAATACTAGAATGCTTATTGGGATCATATAACCGGTCAGAATTGAAGCCAGATTTAATGGGAATATTGGTGAATGCCTAGGTGTCGCAATCTTTACGATTTAAAATGGCCAGGTGAGCAATTTTTAGCTCGCCTAAAATGATATAGGCGAGCAATTTGCTCAGCTAAATACAATTCATCAAAATTAAGTAACTATTACTAAGTTAGGCAGACTTAGGCCCTTTATATGTTTGCAACTCGGCATTGAATTATACCTCAAATCAATCATGAATGAAAAGTAGATTCAAAGCACTGATTTTTGAGAGGATTTTAATGGTGTGGAGGTGTTGACATTTGCCTGATCAGGTTGATAACCAGATTCATATTTAGGATTGGTCAATTTCTCTAACTCCAGAGCCACTGTGTGGGCCATACCAGTAATGTGATGTAAAAGAGCATGCTTCTTGATATTCTTGGTTACAATTTCAATACCTCCACTTCTTTTACAATCGCTTTCTTGATTCTGTGATCACCTTGGATTTTTTGCGTGTGCTTGCAGCACAGCTTGCACCTCATCTTCACAGCCATTTTCTTATTCTTCACCTCTTCAACTACATGCATGAAATTACCCATTGGC
>KB309345.1:80264-110699 GCA_000328365.1 Capitella teleta
AAGAAAAACAGTCGGCTTTAAGGGTTTTTATGCCCGATTGGCGAAGTTATACTGAATTTACTGCGGTTGGGTATGATTTTTCCATGTTAAAAGATAGCGGAGGCTCCGTTTCTAAAAAACAAAATGACGCCCATGTTCTAAATTTCCAGGAACCCGGTTTGCGCTACTCTCTTTAGCATATAGGATACTAGGTTGAGTAGCTTTGGTGTCATCATGGTTTGGAAGCAAAATAAACTAATAATAATAAATATATATACATGTATAATAAAACACATCACTCATTCAGGTAGCAAACTCAGGAAAAGCATCACATTTATTTTGTCCTAATATTAGTATTGATTAAAAGGCTAAAAAAAAAAAAAAAAAAAAAAAAATGAAAGGACAGGAAACTACTGCTAATAATAATCACTAGCAAAACAAAGTACCACTTATTCAGCTCATAATAGTTCCAAATGGAATGATCTGGCAAAAGGTGCCGTCACCAGTAGTTCCCTCGGGGCAAGCACCACAGACGAACCCTGTTCCAGGCGCCCTGATGTCCCAGCACTTCACACCAGGGAAGCAGCTGTTCACTGTGCATCCCATGATATCTGCAATTATTATAGGTCAAACATGATGACACCAAAGCAACTCAAAATACTTGCCAATGTCGCATGCAGGTCCTTCCCATCCGCTCTCACAAATGCAATCGCCGGTGCCAGCATGGCATTTCCCATGCACGCATTCACTGCAATTGCTCTTGCATTGCTGACCGTACGTTCCGGATGGACAAACTGCATAAAGAGTTAATGCTGAATGAAGCAGATTAACTGGATAATGTTCACCTTTGCATATTGAAGCACCCTCAAAGTTGGATGTAGTGCCCAGTGGACATTGTAGACACGTGTGCTGCTTTGACAGAGGTTGATAGAATCCAACCGGACAGGGCAGACACATATTGTTGCGCAGGAAAGTCCCCGGTTGACAAGGTACTGGGAAATGGATTGCCCATTTAAGGCTCGGGAAGCAAAACAAAGTACTCACCACACAGCTCATTCTCAGAAATCATACCCTCTTCGCACTCACTACGAACGTCCTTTGTTGTGATGCCTTGAGACTCAAACTTCCGAGATGCGGCCTCGAAGTGAACGTTGGATGGTGTTTTGTAAATGGCATCAAGCTGTCTCTTGCTGAAGAGCACAGCAGCTCGAAGGAAACGCTTGTATGTCTTCTCACACAAAGCGTTGCAACGGTGCTGGGGGATCCGCAGAAGCAGGCAGATCTGGTCACAGTCCAGAAGCCGATCTTGGGGCTTGTATGCAGTAACATCCATCCGGATATCGACATCAGAGACATCTTCTTCGATTTCCACGCCATCAACATCACGCCTCTTGCGTCTTCTGGTCGCACCGCATATAATGCCAACATTTTTGATGTCGCATACTTTGGTAGTCCTCTTCATGCACACTCCATTTTCAGTGAGCATATCTGCAAAGTACTGCTTAACTTCTTCTTGCTCAGCTGGAGTCAAATCTTCACATGCAGAGGTCAAGTAAAACGAGTCAGCTTCAAGTCGGAAATCTGGGAACAGTTCCTCTGCAAGTAGAAAGGGTGATGAGCGAGTATTTTAGTCGAATTTGAGGCATACCTATGCATGGCTCAATTGGCTCCTCTCTTTCTTCGTGAGACCACAAGTACCCTGTACTGGGACCACAGTACTCATAATTGTTGACTCTGGAAGGAAACTCATAGCCTGGATTGCACCGAACTGCACACTGCTGTGAGTTCTCCTCATAATACCAGTGACACACCAACGCTCCCTGCTCAGGAGCATCAACCCTTGTGAGGTTTCGACAAGTCTGGTCAACTGCAAGACAACGCAGATAGAAGTAAGACAACCAGTGATGACATTGACTTGCAACTTACGAATGCACGAATGTTTATCAAGTGGATTGATGATGTGACCTGTGATGGAGCAATCACACTCGTAACCACCTTCCTTGTTTTCGCACAAATCAGAGCACGGTCCCTTTCCACCATTTTCTTCACATTCGTTGACGTCCTCACAGGGTCCACCAGGTGGACCGGCATAACCATCATC
Organism: Capitella teleta; assembly: GCA_000328365.1. NCBI lineage: Eukaryota > Metazoa > Annelida > Polychaeta > Capitellidae > Capitella > Capitella teleta. The sequence goes on from KB309345.1 coordinate 82,345, forward strand.
ACAAACACAGCCTTCCTCTGACTGTGCATCGGACGTCGTGTGCGAGTGCTGTGGGCATGGGATGCACACCAGCTCATTCCCTTTGAATGTGTTTATGGGACAGGCTATTTGAGGAAAACCCAGTGTAAAGTATACCATAATTTGGGCAAAACATTATACTCCTCACCTTGGCAGACAGGATCGGTTCCACTCCAGACTCCATCTTCCAGGCATTGCCGCTTACTGGTGCCTGTTGATAGAACGTATCCGGCATTACAATCCGCCTGGCATATGGAACCCAAACGGTTGTTGCAAGTCGGCATAGATCCTAACGTCGGGGCAGTCAAGGGGGAGCAGCGTATCTCTGCAAGTATCTTAGATATGCCTGAAAAAGCATTGACGGTTTTATCTACCTTGACAAACTCCCTGGTCGTCAGATTTGTATCCATGGTTACAAATGCATTGGTCAACTGAGCTACTGCCTGGTGTTACAGTGTGAGTGTTGGGAGGACATTTCTGACAGGGCGAGTCCAGGTGGGTGTTTGATTTGTAGGTGTTGGCAGGACATGCTGGATTGAGAGTCATATATTTAAATACTGAGATGCCAAATAAAACATAGCTTACCGATACATTCTGGAACGGGGGCAGTCCAGGTGCCTGTGCTATCGCAGTGAAGCTTTGATGCACCTTTGAGAGTGTATCCAGCAAAGCAAGAGTATGTGACATTATGGGGATACTGGTAGATGCTGCCATCCTTGGAACCTTTTTGGGGCACACCGGGCTCTCCACAAATGACCGCTGAAGATAATAGAAATAAGAATATTCGTAATTCACGGGGGCATTACCCACCTTCGCAAGTTGGAGGTTCGGCATCCCACACTCCCCCTCCTCCAATTATTATGGTTTCTGAGCTCTCCAGGCACTTCAGCTTTTGTTTGCCTTCAAGGCGGAATCCAGGGTCACATCGGATGGTGACGTAGCTGCCATACACATACGCCTCTTTCACAGGCAGAGCTCTGCCGTGTCGAGGATCAACAGGAGGTTCACAGGAAATAGCTACAGAGAAAATTATATTAGGTTCTTAAACAATATCCATGTTATTAAGTGCTTACGGCTGCACACTGTGTCATGACCACTCCATCTTCCACTAGCGAGGCATGTACGCGTCGTTGAGCCAATGAGACGATATCCAGGTGAGCACGACAGCTGAACCACGCCATCTAAACTGAAGTCACCACCCACAATTTCTCCATACAGCGGGTATCCCGGATCTCCACATGATGCCTCTGTATTATACATGTATGTATTACGGTAAAATCTTACAGCTAAAAATCAATTAGCCCACCAACACACAAGGGCTGGAATCCAGTCCACGCAGCCAGCTGATTGAGCTTGCCACAACGACGGATTTCTGGCCCAACCCGTGTGTATCCTGAATTGCAAGTGTACATGATTTCCTGGCCATAAATGTAAGTATCCAGTCTGTGCAAAGAAGGAGTTGAGATGCATGAGAATGTTCAGTGTATTATCTTACTTGTTAATGATGTCACCATTCTGAGGTATATCTGGCATTGAGCATTGAAGGGCTGCAAAGTTATGTTTGTAGAGACCAGTCGTATCATTGAGGTGGAAGCATCTTACACACACAGCTTGGCTTGCTACCAGACCATTTGCCATTTGCCTGACAGATGATTTCACTATTTCCATTCAATGAGAATCCATCATCACACGAGAAAGTGGCAACAGTGCCAAAGATGGCCGGAGAAGTACCGTCAATGTCGCCATTTGTTGGGCGACCAGGGTAGTTACATTTGACCTCTGATAAAATAATTGCACATGCCTCTATGGACTTTATAAACTCTTACACTGACCTAAATTGCAGCATGATCCCTTTCTTCCCTCAGGACAGGCACATCTTCCTCCACTGGGAGTCCCTCCGTGGCCACAGCCGGGATTGCACGTCGCTGACTGCTGCAGCGTCTTTCCACATCTGAATCCTTCTCCACAGTCACCGGGAATGGTTTCTTGGCGCTCTCGAGTCATGGTGCCTCCTCCACACTGTGCTGTACAGGCAGACCATGGAGACCATTCTCCAACGCAGTTTGCAAAACAATGATTGCGTCTCATCGCCGCCATTTGTTCTCTGTTCATCAATCATTATAATTGATGCAATTTAATCACCATGTGATCTACCTGTGTCGATCCTCTGCCCCGTCATCCTTTCCTCCGCCAAACAGACCACCAATGATATTACCAATAGGACCTGTGACGATGCCTGCGATATCTTCGATAACATCCCCGACACCTCCCAGAAAGCCTGACACTTCATCTATAAATCCTGTTGAGGATAAGGTAAATAGTGTGATTAAGGTATCCCTGTCGAAAAATACAAAGAAAAATGAAAAAAAAAACCAACTATTTATAATTAATCAATCGTGCCATGCGGGTAATGCCAGGTAATATTTTGTGTTGATATGAATGTAATAATATTATTGCAAAGTTATGCTTACGATTATTGCTAACTTCAGGGATAAATCTTGGTAATAACAATGGCTGAAAATTTGCACTCACTCTTCTTCCGCGAGTGGGTAGAGAGGGCAGTCGATTCCTTTGCTTGTGTCGTCTCCAAGCAACAGAAGAGAATAAAGCAAACCGTGGTAAACAGCAACACAGCTGTCTTTGCTCTCATCGTTCATTGATTACACAGTTAGATCCAGAAAATTAAATCTGGAAAAGAAACATAATTCAGTCCAATCTAAGTCTAGCAAAAACTCTTAGACTATAAACTAATGATAATAGTAACAGTATGCATATAATTCGTCTTATTATGTATCTTAATCCAAAAGCCAACACATATGACCTTATACTGATAATTGATTATATTATAATTCAATTCAATTCAGTTTTTGATGGGGGCACATTATTGTATAAGAAACTATGATATAGAGTATTACATGTTTGACGTGACATGTGTGATGTCCAGAATAGACGAGCAGTCTAATAAAATATTCGAAATACAAATTGCCTGAATAACATTCGCAATAAAAAGCAGACCCTCCCCTACCTGCACACCTTGTCCAATGAACAGAACTTACACCACACGAGATGTGTCTGCGCTCTTATAGCACCCGGACATAATATCTTAACCTCGAATGAGATAATTTCAACCGGGAAGTCGAATGCGTAAATAGCACGAAACAGGATGCGACCCCTGGAGCGAGGTAAATCTGCTTAGCAGTATAACTTGAGCGTTGTATCAAATACTGTGTGTCAGAAATGTAAACATATGCCGGATCTACTTTTCACTTGTTTGTCATGCAAATTTTATGCGTTGGTATTTTCCAGAGAACGACACACCCCTTGTCAAGGTTAATTCACGCGACCGACGCACTAAATTTAATTACATAATAGAACTTTATGATCACAGTAATGCGCTTGTTTCAAGTTGTTTGCCTCTTTTCATGGTCCTTCATTCATTTCCATTTAGGACTCTATCGGAGTTAATTTTCCGTCAGGGGAGGAGATGATCGAGGGTTGGCATTTTCTTATATATTATTTTATTCATTTATGAGGTGTGTGTTTTTCCCGAGAAAGATTGAGGGTATGGGTTCAATAGAATACGATACAATTGATAGTACCTGAACTTTCAAAAAACTCAATCTACGCTATATACAACCATATTTTATCAGCCATTCGGTTATTTTCCAGATTTGGGACACTGATTTATGATTCACGTATTGCAGTAAGTGAGTCATGCGCAATTCGAGATTTTTTTTTCTGTTTGGAGAAAGGGAAGAGAGGCCTGAGTATACCTGAACGAAAGCAATAATAAAAAATTAAAAAATCTGACTTAAGAAAAAAAAAAATATGCCAGTTTTTGGAGAATCATTTGCACTGTAAGCCCCGCAATTACAATAACAGCAAAAAATCCTGTCATTATACTTAAGTAGTCTAGACAATTTGTGCGTCTTCGGAAAAAATAGTTGGCACATCCTGAGTATGCATAATTAAGGCCCTCACATGATATGACACTAAGGCAAATATACTACGCCTTCATTTTGCTAAAAGTAACTGGGAATGATGTGGGTAGGTAGGTCTGCACGAGACGCTACCAAAGCGACAATAAGCGCTGAATCATGTGCGAAGGCATGTGAGAATTTAATCGGAAAAAAAATTCCCCCTCGTAAGAAGAAAATGCAAGAGTTTGGGTCAATCACCCTATTTTCAATATTGCATAACTCGCCAGGACACACTTCAATGCTTCAAAACAGTCCACAACATATGCAGATTGTTTACAATTTATGTACTAATGGGACCGTGCATGGTCCCATTAGTACATAATTACGAATTACGTTCCAGTAATTAACTGTTCGATGTGAACTGTTGTTCGATGTGAAGTAATTAACTGTTCCAGTGATTAACTGTTCGAATTACGTTCCAATCCAAGAACGGGAACACTTAGTGAGAATCGCTGCTGTCAACAGTCTCAACAACAGGATTGCAGACAGGACAATGAGGAGGATTTAAAGTGCAGTGTGTTGTTATACAATTTCTATTATTTCGTGTTATTTGATCATGGTATACGGAAACACGGGCGGATTTGACCGCCAATTGTATGGATATCAGATAATCGGAGTAGTGTTTTTACGACATGCATCCTTGTTCCAAGTGGTTTGAACACAGCTGCAGTTCAGATTTCCATGGCCATCAGTCATAGTGTGCATGTACAGGGACATGTGTGACACGAGGTCAGAGATATTCAGGCAGTTAATTCCCAAGAATACAATCAAGGATAGCTAACACATTTGCTTACATGGCCTAACATATAAAGAGCTGTTATTTATACGCATTTTTTTTTACAATTACATGTCATCAAAGTGATTTTTTTTTAAATTATGATTCGGGAGAACCCATTCGATAAAATCTCAGGTCAAAATTCTTAATCTGAAAAAAAAAAAAAAATACTATTCATTTCCCTCTGAGTTGTATATCCAATGAGCCATGTAGAACATAGCCAATTAATTACTTCTGTTCATTTTGAAAACTTTTTCGATCGCATAACAAGTGCAATGTTCTTTTATGATTGTGTCGGTCATGAAGCAAAACTGTCCTTTGGGATTCAAATTCTTCTAATTCTATCAATCGCTGCTATTTCAAGACAACAGGAACTCACCTTTAATTATACATACATATACCAGTTTGGTATTCCAGTTGTATTAACTAGTACTTGGTCGGAATAGCTTTGATAATCACGGCACTTATCTGACTTGATGACTTGATTGCAACATTATTTGAAGGTGATAATCAAAACTATAGAATTGAAATTCCAATTATCCTAATATGATTGGGGTGGCCCATATACGTAGCCTAAGGCCCAATACTGCTGGGCCCTCCCTCGTATGTCTGATGTTGAGAATTGGTGTCAATTTACAATCAACCGAACCAGGCCATGTTTGACAAAATAATGACAATGCGGTGACTTAAGTCTTAGAACTGACCAAAATAGTTTTATTTCAACCGAAAGATTATGGCCCCAGTCCCAGATGGGGGCTATACCGTAGCATGGGACCAGCGTTTTGGGCCACCAGTGCCAGTTCAATACATCACAAACCCATCGTGAACTCAGATAATCCATGCGTCATATAAAAGTGAACATTGTGTTGTTAATATCATTATTCATTACCCGCCTGACAACAATTAATGCAACGCTTATGAACATAATAATATGTGAAAATTGTAGATGAAAACAAATTAGAACAAAACGAAAGATGGAAGCTCAAACTAGTTGCAACGAAACGTTTATTAAAGAGATTGAAAGGCATTGCAATATAGTATGCATAAACAGTACATACAAACACAGGTTTAAATGGAATTTCTGAAGTTCAACAATGCTGTCTGATCTTATGGAGGAGAATGTCCCAAGAATCCTCCAGGTCGAATGACAAGTCGGATGACTTGGTCGCACGAAGTGGCTCCATTCTTGGTGATAGTGGTTGGACGCATGACGCAAGGGATGCAGAAGGTCTGACGAGCATTTGGTTGATGGGTCCCCATTGGGCAGAGTGCGCACTCGGCACTGCCTGGAGGAAGGTGTGTACCAGCCGGACACTCGACTGAAAATATACGTTATTTTTGAGGAAGTATGGAATGGGTATGTGACCTACTACAAGTCTGATTGCGCTTGATCATTCCAGATGGGCATTGTGTTATGGGTGCGTGTCTGCGAACGCCCTGCATTGGAACCAGGTTCAGGCCAGCGATAGAAATCGAAGGAGGTTGAATTGGCAGAGCGCTACTTGGTCGCATTTCCGAATTTGGGTGTGATAAGCTGCTTCTTGCATTACTGAAGATGCCTTGCACTTTGTTGGCAGCGCAGAGGAGAGAAGTGTTGGCTTTTTGCGCCATGTTGTTCTCACAATTGCGCAAACAGTCATCGCTGATGTCATTCCAGCAAACTTTCGAGCAGTTGGCAGCCGAGTTTTCCTTAGTCTTCAGCACGAACTTTAAAATCATCGCAGATCGCGTGGACCTCTTCTTTCGAAAACCCATGTCCCAGTCATCAAAGAAGGACATGTCGTCATCTGTCTCAGTACCACAGGTGATAGTAGTGCTTCCAGTGTCACACGTGTCCTTTCCATCCTCAACGCAAACGCTCCTTGACCTCAGGAGGGACATGAATTCCTCTGAAATCTGTTGCTTTTGGGCCGCCGTCAACGAATTGCAGTCATCGGTGAAGTAAGCAACTTCAAGTTCGAGTGCCACACCCGCAAATATAGCCTCTGAATCCAAGGAAAATATAATCAACTATTTGAACCCTATCTCGTCTCATACTTGTGCACCCGAGAAGAGCATCACTCATATCGGTTGACCAAGACCAAGCCGTGTTCGGACCACACTCCTCATAGACGTTAGGTTGTAGAGGATGCTCAAAGCCTGCATTGCACTTGACTTGGCAGCGAGCAGTATTGGTGCTGGGTTCCTGAACGCATACAACCCCACCGTTGTCAGGGGCGTCCAGATCGGGGCAGGAGTTCTTCACTTTGAATAGACAAATCATGTCTAAAGAATCTCAAACTGTAGCTCACTACTCACTTAGGCAGGATTTCGGGTCGCTTGCATGCTGGACATACCCTGGAACAGTGCAAGTGCACCTGTAGCTACCTGGTGTATTGACACAAGTTTGTTCGCATCCTGGGGTCTGGCTGCATTCATCGGCATCTGTTGCAAAGATAATAAACAATCCAACCACACTAGAGAGAGCCACAAACCATTGCATGGTCCACCCGCAGGTCCATGGTATCCTGCATTGCATCTACAACCCTGGAGGCTGTTCCCGGTGGCTGATGTGGTGCTGTGATCAGGGCATTGAGTGCAAGTCGAGTTGTTGGCCTTGTAGGTGTTCATGGGACAAGCTGTAAGTGAGTAGCAACGTCACTGGGTTTCGTGCAACTTTTCACTTGACCATACCTCTGCATACCAGATCAGATCCAGCCCACGACCCATCGGGAAGGCACATGCGGAATTCACTGCCAGCGGACACCACATACCCCGCATTGCACCCGATCTTGCAAACCGAGTTAATTTTACGGCTGCAGGAAGCTAACCGAGCATTCGCAGGTGGCGTCAAGTTTGGACACAGGATTTCTGCAAATATACCAACAGTGAAGCGCCTTTGATCGCAATGATCGCATGTGAGGACTGTACGTGCTTACCTTGACATGGACCTCCAGCTTGACCGCGGAAACCATTGTTACAGATACAATGTTGTTTGGTTGGACTTGCAGTTGTGACAGTTTGCGAGTTGGACGGACAATTTGAGCAAGTGGAAGCAGTGGACAGTCCAATTTTGTATGAATTTCTGGGACAGGCTGTGTGGTTTAAGGACTACACTAAACACCAAGTTATTTGTACGTATGAATCAAATTACCTAAACAGGATGGCTTTCCGCCACTCCATCTTCCAGAACTCATGCATGTAATCTCAGTGGATCCTGCTAGCTTATAACCTGGCTGGCAATTGAATTGGACTCTGTTGTTCAGGGTAAATACACTGCCTTCCTTCACTCCATTGGTTGGAGTCCCTGGATTACCGCAGTTGACAGCTTTTTAAAGGAATATAATTGAATCGTCTGTCAGTATTTCAAAGTACTGTTTACTCACGATCACACCGAGGCTGAGAGCCAGTCCAGGAACCAGTGGCAGATGTTCCTTCGCAAGTCCTGCTACTTGGTCCTTGAATTCTGTAACCTGTTTGACAGCTATACTGTACAACAGTTCCATAGGCAACCTTTCCAGATGCAACTGGTCGAACGCCTCCATGAGATGGAGCCGCCAATGCTGGACATTGAATTTCTAGAAAAGCATATTCATAATCACCATGATGTTTTGAAAGATAGGTCACTCACGTTTGCATGAGAAGGGAGAACCACTCCATTGTCTGTTAGCCTGACAAGTCCGCCTCGAGCTGCCTTGTGCCACGTAGCCAGTATTGCAGCTGTATGCAGCGACAGTTTGATATGTTCTTCTTGGAAGACTAAGTGCTCCATTGCTTGGGTTATGCAATGCGGGGCATTGAACAACTTTAACAAGATCGTTATAGATACTAGAAGTGTTGAAAGGGGTTTCAACTGACTTTGGCATGTCGGTTTCGGGTAGTTCCAATTTCCGTTAGCATCGCAGGCCAATGTAGCTTGCCCATTTAACATGTATCCTGTTTGGCATGTAAACACAACACTTCTTCCAAACTCAAAGTTGCTGCCTTGTCTTGAACCATGAGCAGGGGCTCCTGGGTCTCCACAGTTCTTAACTAAATTGACTTAATTTCGGGTATCACTTGAAATTGGTTTTACTTACTCTGACAGGTTGGTAGGGATCCACTCCACTGTCCACTGTTCTGGCAAACTCTCGTTCTTGATCCTTGCAGTGTGTACCCAGTCTGGCAGCTATATGACGCTGTCACACCATAGTAGTGTCTAGATCCCGTGGGACTGACTTGTCCCTTGTTTGGACTTCCAGGAAAACCACAAGTCACTCCTGAACAAAAAAATTATACATGCTTCAAATAAGAACTATGATCAGTTTGCCCTTACTGTTTTCACAGCATCGGCCATTATAGCCTGCACGGCAGCTGCAATCAGTCGAACGAAGAGTTCCCTGATTCTGACAAGATCTCCCACAGGCAGTCGTCTGTACGCTGATTCCAGGGCAGCCGGCTTGGGCAATAACAGCTCTACAACTAGACGAAGGGGCATGGCTTCTTGTTCTGCGCTTCGTACCAGAGCTTCCACAGGGAGTACTGCATGATGACCAACCCGTCCAGCCACCCCAACAACTCCGCTGGCACGCTCGCTGGTGCTCCGCCCTTCGATTTGCTTCCGCTCTTCTTTCTCTCGATTCTGACTCTTCCTCCTGCTCCTCGCCCCAAAGACTCTTGATTCCCCAGCGGCGAACTCTGAGCAAAGTTTTCGCTTGACGAGGCAGGAGAAAGATGCCTCTGTCACCTTTCATGTGATCGTCGACTTCTTCATCATCTTCTACATCCAATAAATCATTCTTCTTGTCAGATTCACTGCAATTATATAGGTATAACCCAGGCAATAAAAATGTACGCTTATAGGCATTGTCTCTAATTGTGTATTCCAATTTGCGTGGTCCATAAACTAGTAAATTATTACACATCTTAGCACAGAAAAGGCAAAGGATCCTCAAATCGACAACGTATATTAAATCACTTACAATGATGTGAGCCACAATCATCGTTGAGGTAAATTAAACCCGCTGGGTAACTGTGCCCACTAAAACTCACCTTGCAAGCACTGCTGCTGACAGCAACAAGAAGAAAAACGCCAAGAATCCGCGGAACTCCATCGTACAACCAGGGGGCAGTAACGCGGTACCTCAGCAATACTCAACAGTGTCTCCTCTCTGTCTTTTTAAGCGTTAATAATCTGCGCATGAATGCCCCGCCTCCTCTCTTTAACTCTGTTGATTGATAACAAGCACCGAACTTGTCAACCAGGAAGTTAGATATACAAAAAGGAAACTTTTTTTTGAGAATTTCCTATGGAAGAACTTTGACCCTGATGCTGCTCGAAGGAAAATAAGTTGTTTGACGCACGTGATGGGATTTGGAATGTTTTGATGGCGTAGATTGTTTTCGTCTTGTGTTGATTTTTGAGAAACCTTGGTCGGGGCTCCAATTTATCCTGTTAACGTAGGCAAAGTGACAGTTGCCAATGACGTTACACAATATCACTGTGCAATGCATAATACGAGTTTCGTAATTATCAATTCGACCTTCAAATACCTGATATATGTATTGCACATTGAACTATGTTTTTATGATTCGGGAGATGACACAAAGCACGTGTAATTTACATTTCAGATCATTTAAAAACTTTGTGGTTGAAAATTTTGAAATGTTCGTTCAGTTGTGAATTAAATCTCAGGTTATGCTGTAAAAACAGGAATTTCTTACTTAGGCCGAGTGCTCTAGAAACCTTGAAACGGAGAGAGTATGAAATGCCTTTACTTATAGCTGCAGAAAGAATCGTTCACTCCCATCCATAAAAATATGTAGGCCTATATGCATTAAGGAATTAGTAATATCATAGAATGTGTCACTAGAAAGGTGCATTTGTCTTTCGGTGCATTTTCCAGCATTCGTTACTGATTCAAAACAAATTAGGGATCATCTTTAAATGGGGAAAAATACTATCATGGATTTATCCGCTTAGAAGAATGGAATTAGAGATGTGATCAAAACCTGTAAACTAATTTACACGAGAACTCTACTAATAAGGGCGACATTTGAATGCCTTAAACACTGAATGTACAGATTGAAACTTTCGATTCACTGGACACACAACTTTGATTTTGCGACAAAAACACGGCATTGAAAACAGTATCACTCACCGAGTACTACTACTAGACAAAATCTAAAGTAAGCAAACGACGCCTGATACTTGTTTGCAGATACTGTCAAGATTTAACCAAGGCAAACATCCTGGATGCTGTTGGTGGGGAAAAAGACATTGAAGTCTTTAAGTAAATATCATGTCCGTCTGGAGGTCAGTGCAAACTGGCGCCCGTATCATCCGATCGGATTGGGTGGAGCCGTAAAACCCCATCACTCACTCACTCAGGGCAAATAAGGTTTCGAAACGTTTGTTCGAGTTCAATTCATTCATAAAATGACATTGTATTACGACACAAGATCAGCGTATTGTGTTGTGTAATCATTGATCATTATTCAGATTAGGCGAGGAAAGAGACATTTTTGGAACTCTTTGTTGATTGAAGCAGGTGCAACAAATAAAACTACATGCATGATGAATTCAACAATCATTGAGCAGACGATCAGACGTAGCTTGGGGGACGAGGATCACAAAAAATATTACATTTTTCTGTCTAACTAACTCAAAGTTATCATGATGCATGAAAACCGCACACACAAGTACAGAAAAAAATGTATAACATGACACGCAGTAAATCAGTTCACAAAGATTCCTGAACTTCCCCGTTGGGACTACATTTCTGTCGCGGACGATTTCGTCGCGCCGAGTGTACTTGCCAAATCACTCCGCGTCCAGGATATGCTAATCAGCTGTACTGGAGCCAGAGTAAGCGGATGCATCGCTCAGCCAATCAGAAGCGGGCTCTGTTTATCTCAGCCGATCGTCGAGAAATCTGAGTTGCTTCCTGGTTCACAACGATAGGTAAACAGGAGGCATTTTAAGAAGCGATTTGCATCCGGACATTCAAAGTTACTTCAGATTCTGAGGGAGAGACGTAGTCCCTTTACAACGGTAGGTAAAATTATGATATTTATGTTAAATTAGTTCTCAATCCAGGTCCTGGATATGTAATTACATGCACATTTAAAATTAGTTCGTAATTGAACATAATTACATTTAAATAATAATTAATTGTTTTGGTCACTCACTTCGGACTCATCGTAATATCAGAACAATAATGAGTAAACTTTGCATTATTTGAATAACAATGATTGTCATAAATGTATATTTTGATCAAATTTATAAAATGGCTCCGTGTTAACCCGTGTTTTATGCGAAGTATCTCCGCCCGCAGATGAAGCCGTTACTGAGTTTGGTGCTGCTATGCATCGCCTGTCACTCAACTTTTGGTTACTTGAATTTCGTGGATGTGTACATAGAGAAAGGTGTTGGTCACTACGAAAATTTCATTCGAATCGATGATCATCTGGGATATGGAAGCGACGCCGATTGGACGAAGATCACCGGAAGGAACTCCCAAAATGGAGCTGTTTCCTACTTCCAGGCGCTACGATCAGCCCATGAAGGGAACCTTTATGGGTAAGTGTGCTGACTTATTATGTTCGATAAGTTTCTTCCGATTGATTTAATAGTTGACTGATATATCGATTATTGAAAGAACGTGGAAGCCCTCAATTGAATTAATTAGGTATATGCCCCCTTCCTCTGCCCACTACTCACAGCAGAAACCAGCGGAATTCTGCTGGATCTGCCCCAACAAATATATTATTATACTCAAGGTTATAGTTAAATTACGGCTATGTTATATGTCAATTGCAGTCAAAGGGGTGAGGAAATGAAGGACTATTCCTTTGAGAAGCAAATTTACGTATGTAGCAATGTTCGCATTGGTGACGAAAGACCAGGGTCAGTTCTGAGCACATCACAATGTCCAAGCGGTCAACGAGAAGAGATGAACTTCTACGTAGCAGAGGAGAATAACCCTCATGTCGAACCCCTCTACTTTGTCACCTGCGAGTTCACAGAAGACCTGAATAGTGATAGTGACGAGACCGGTGAATTACTGTACAGTCGCATCTCACGTCAACAAATCAATTGCTTCTCCAACAATCATCGAGTTGTCGAAACCGCAACTATGTTCGTCAGCAAGCCACGTGAGTGAATGCGGCTTTCACAATTGTTTACGAACACTATTGTTTACGAACAATCCATTCTTTATTTTCAGTCACCCAATGTCCTCCAACAGATAACCCCAGAAATGGTTATGCCAGTTCAGTGGCGACAACGAGAGGCATCCAGAAAGCTGCGACATTTTCTTGTCATTTGGGGTATGAAATTCAAGGATCGGAAACAAGGCAGTGTGACACATCAACCGGTGCATGGAGGGGACGTGTACCAACTTGCTCAAGTGAGTTGTTTTGATTATCTACCGAATGCAAAAATTGAGGCTTCCGCTTCTAGAAATTGTCTGCCCTCGACCGTACACAATTGAGCATGCCAGTGTCGACCGTGATCGGCAATACAAGTACACCGATGTAGCCGCGTACACTTGCGATGAAGGTTATGATTTTCGTTCAGTATCAACCATGCGATGCAATGAGCAGGGAACCTGGAGTGACGCTGGAGTGGAGTGTGAACGTAAGGTCAACATTCTAGGCATTAAACGTATACTCAGATACATCTTTCGTAGGTGTGTCATGCAATTATCCCGGCATCATTAGGAACGGTGACGTAAAAGGGTCGAGTTATCAATATGGCGACAGTGTGGAGTTCGAATGTCATCCTGGGTATTTTCTGGAAGGAGCCCACGAAGCTGACTGCTTGGCCACGGGAAGATGGTCGACGTCTGTGCCAAATTGTCGAAGTAGGCATACACCCTCTCAGGCTCTGTTCATATCTATTCACCCATTTACATTTTTCATAGAGATCTTGTGTCCAACCGTGTCTTACCCCGCTAACGGCATGAGAACCCAGACCGACCGTGGGGTTGGAAGCGAGATCATCTACAGCTGTAACCAAGGTTACCTGCTGGAAGGCTCTGATACGATAACGTGCGAACAACAGGAAGCTGGCACCGGGGCGTGGAGCGAGACCCCACCTACTTGCACTGGTACGAAACTTGGAGAAATATCATACTCTATTTACATAATATGATTGTATAGTAATAACTTGCCTGGCATTGGCGGCCCCCTTCAACGGTGGAATCAGAGGAGATGACTTCACATACGGCCAACAGGTTGGGTTCTATTGCGACACTGGGTACACCCTGCGGGGCTCCCATGTATCCACCTGCGGACCTGATGGATGGGATGCCGAGGTTCCCACCTGTGAAAGTGAGTAATTTTCTACCATTGCAATGACCGACTTCAGCATTTGATATGCTTACAGTTGTACAGTGTCGCCCCCCAACATTCGGAGAGCACATCCAACTGCAATCTGAGAACACCAATGTTTACGTCTACAACAACGTGCTGAGCTTCTCTTGTGATGGAGGCTTTCAGCTGGAAGGATCCTCCTCCATTCGATGCCAAGAGAATGGACGTTGGAGCGAACGGGTGCCCACATGTGAAGGTATGCTTACGTCTACAGTTCTTCTGAATTATGATCGTGATGTTCATCACAGCCGTTCGCTGTCCTGCACTACCGGCACCCGAAAACGGAGCACGGGACGTTGACGATTTTTCCTACGGCAACACCGCCACTTTCTCATGCTTTCCTGGATATGCCTTGGAAGGCGAAGCCGAGTCTACCTGCATGGAGAATGGCATTTGGGACCACACCGTCCCAAGATGCACACGTTAGTACAACTGCGTCACCAGTGTTCATACTCCCAATGGCATCTGCTTCAGCTTGCCCAAGGGGATCCTACAAGGACACATCCGATAATGAAGAATGCGTTGCTTGTCCACCAAATTCCTTCACAAGCTCCGTCGGTTCAACGTCTATTGCCCACTGCCAGTGTGACTCTGGATCTGCCGCCGCAGGTGGTGAGGGTCTGTGTGAAGGTAAGGCCCATTGCGAATTTCTGATCACTTCAGATTTCTCACATCTTCCCACAGTGATTGAGTGTCAACAGCTTACGGCTCCCGAGAATGGTGTTATCTCTGAGTGCGGAACAGAGGCTGGAGCTGAATGCCTCATCTCTTGTAACCCAGGTTACTCCCTCGAAGGAAGCGGGGTGCGAAGGTGTAGAGCGGATGGGTGGAGTGGAGCCCACGCTAGATGCTTGCGTATGTATTCCGTTGACATTGCCAGGTGTCCATGATCAACCTACGTTTTGTCCGCAGCTTGCCCTATGGGGACTTACAAGGAGGGCGTCAGCACGACTTCCTCCTGCATTCCATGTCCCAGACACACGAATTCTGACCCTGATTCACCGGCCGCTTCAGTTGAAGAGTGCTTCTGTAAACCAGGATACCACAACCCCAGTGGGAATGGATGCGAAGGTAGGCTATGTTCACACCTTTTGTAACATTCATCAAATTATTTCTCTGTAGATATCGATGAATGTGCTACCAACAACGGTGGTTGCAATCAACAATGTACCAACCTCGATGGAGATCGTATCTGCACTTGCACAATTCCCGGCTACAGATTGGGAGCAGATGGAGCAACTTGTACTCGTGAGTTTGGAAGACACCTTTTGTGTATCAGAGTGAAATCATTTTGGTTATTCTAGCTGCACAGTCCTGCCCTAAGCTGGAAGCCAGTTTTAGCGAAGGACACCTCTCCTGCTCACAAGTCATCGAGTACAATGCAGCCACTTGCCACATCAGATGCAACCCTGGATTCTATTTTGTCTCCGGTGTGAACAATTACGTCACATGTGGTCCTGACACCTCATACGAATGGTCCCATCGTTTGGTCAACAAGACAGCCAGAATACCCACGTGCACTGGTAGGCTTGCGTTCATCATTGGTGTTCCTACTATCATTCTTATTTGCAGAGGAATTCTTCGTCGATGTCACGCTGACAATGAGCTACAAGTACCGGTCTGGAGTCCATTGCAACACCTTGCCTATTTTGCAATCACAGGTCGAAGAGCAGATCGAAAATGCAATCCTGGAAATGAATATGTGCCGCAAGCAATGTGTCATCACAGACATGAACATCACGTGTTCAGAGCTTAGTGGTCAAGCACAACACCAGTCCGAACTCACCTTAACTTTTGACGCACTGGTGAAGAACCCCGAAGAGAATGCTGTGTCCCCTGATTGCGATCCTCTCTGTCGAAGACTCAACATGCGTGAAATGCTCCGAGAAGCCTTCAACGTGAAATCACAGCTCATGAAACTGGTGAATGTTGAAGACAATCGCTTTGGATTGGCTAACCTGCTTCCGGACACGGAGATTGATAGAGATTCCTTTGAGTTTGGCCGACCTACTATGCTGTGCGAAGATGGCAGAGTCTTCACAAAGAACAGAATGTGTGGTGAGTGATTCTGATGTTCTGTTAGAACTGGGTTCTTTCAATATATGGCTTTCAGTCCCATGTGATGCGGGGTACCATTTGCCATCTCGTGACCTGAAAGCATGCTTGCCATGCCCCCAAGGTACTTACCAAGACCTCAAGGGTCAGACGGCATGTTTGCCATGTCTGGCAGGAGCAACCACCCTCGGGGAGGCTGCTGATCACCCAACAATGTGCAACGTGAGAGTGGTTAAGGTGGGAGATGACAAGAGCGATGGTGTGCAGCACCAAGGCAAGGCCATCGACGTCGCTGTTTCAGAAGAGGAAGTGGATGAGATTCTGAGCGTAATCTAAGCTCCACTCCAGCCTCACTCATAGTCTTTTCACTGCACCTTTGGAATTTCTATTTTTGCATGCGCATTTCTTTAAATTTGATAATAAATAATCAGTAATGTTCGTGTGTTTTGCTCATTTCATTGATGTGTTATGTGTTCTCGTTTGTTCAAGAGATATCAGTCCTTCTAACAAAATTGAGGGCTTTGTTTATACATGTGTATATACTTTGCTTATTGTTTGTGTGAAGCAGATGTAATAGTATAGGCCTAATATTTAGCAGCTGTTCTCCGTATTCTAGAGCCAAAAAAGTGGGTTTTACATCAGCCGTTGCATCACTGTAATTGTAGAATGAAATGAAATGAAATGAAATGAAATGAAATGAAATGAAATGAAATGAAATGAAATGAAATGAAATGAAATAATGAATGAATGAATGAATGAATGAATGAATGAATGAATGAATGAATGAATGAATGAATGAATGAATGAATGAATGAATGAATGAATGAATGAATGGATGGATGAAGTTTTATGGCACGATTAACAGGAAATGTAAGAATTGTCGTCACAAGAAAGGTAAAGGTATCTCATAAAATCAGCGCTAATGGGTGAGACACAAACTTTAAGACACAAACTCAATTAAAATAAAGGCTTAAAGCTACTAAGTATCACAGACAACAGAGATGGACTTGGTATGACTAGATGTGACCATCACAAAAGTAAAGATGTGACCAGCACAAATGTAGAGTTTTGTTAAAATTGGTAAAAAAGTCCAATCGCTTTCAAGTAAGATAAAATTTTCGAGGGGTTGACTTCCTCGAAAAATTGCTTCATTGAGGAAACATTAAAAAATCGTCTGCGTAAAAAGTCAAAATCGACACATTCAATAAATATGTGATTTACACTTAAAATAGTTTGGCAGGGGATGCACACAGGGGGCATCTCCCTGCGCAGGAGATAGCCTTGAATGAGATGTGAGTGCCCAATACGGGCACGGGCCAGCACAATCTCCTCACGTCTGATCTCCCTGGAGCTTTTCGCCCACTTGCCAAGGGTGAGCTGAATACAGTATAATTTATTTTCATGTTCAGAGCTCCATTGTTCTTGCCACTTTTCTTTATAAAATTCATGCAAATTTGGTTTAAAATCTGAGGAAAGGAAAGGAAGGAAATTGATGTTTTACGGCGCACCAACACTAGCGTGTGTTATACGGTGCCAAATATGTGTGGATTATAAAAAATAAAGGCTTTCCAGCAATAAATAGGAATATCTAAAAATTGTAGTCACAAGGAGGATAAAGATATCTCATAAAATCAATACTGTAAACCGCTAAACTTTGAGAAACATACTTTGTAATACAATTTCATTTAACAGCAAGGCTTAAAGCTAGGAATAATCACACACAATATGGACTTGAAATGACTAGATGTTTTTTAAAATAGTCTGATCTCTTTCAGACAGCATGCAGAAAATGAACTTTTGACTAGAATTAAATTCGATAAAAAAGTCCAATTTCCTTTAGAAAGGCTAAAATGAGTGCAGGTTTTACTTTTTCAAAATTCAAATACTTCCTTGAGAGAGATAAAACGATAATATTTTCTTCTTATGAAAGAAAATTCGACACAGTCGATAAGTATATACTTTACTGTAAAAGTGCAATCACAACCATAGCATATGGGGGCATCATTGCCATCCAAGAGATGACTGAGTTAAAAAGGTATGGCCGATGCATAATCGTGCAATCACGATTTCTTCTAGTCTCTTTTCTCTCTGACATGGTGGCCATGGACCAATGTCAGGTTGTATATCATGGAGTTTATTTCCAGTTTCCTGATCCCATTCTGACTGCCTTAACGTCCTCCTCAAGAGAAGGATCAATGGCATCGGGATCTAAGACACCATATCTATTTAATCTCCGCCGCTCTGCCTTGGGCAGGGGCCGGTGTCTTTTTTCCCTTGTCCCGAGGCGGGTGCTGGCTTCGGTGTGGGTATTGATGACGGCTTTGCAGCCGAAATCACTATTGTTTTTTCTTTGCATTTTTGCTGTTGTCGTTTAGGTTTTGGTGGTATTGTTGTTGAAGTTGTTGTTGTTGAAGTTGTCAAAGTTTGGTTGCCAGTACTGGCCTTCCCAGATGGTGGTGAGGGCGCCCTAGACGAGGACAGAATCTTGTCGCTCGCCATGACATCCCCAGCACACCACTGGGTGCCAGCTGACACCATTTTCTTTTTTGTTAACACCGAAGCGAAACTTGTTCCGGGGGCAGGTGTTGGTCTGACACGCTGCCTTGCCTCCGAGAAGGAGATGTTCTCTGTGGTCTTGAGGCGCTGGATCTCTCTCTCCTCAAGCCACTTGGGGCAGTTCTTATTAAAAGCAGTATGTTCTCCGGAACAGTTCACACAGCAGGCCTTTTGGGTGCACTGCCGGTCATCACTGTGCTCTTCACTTGTGCACTTTGCGCAGATGGGCTTGCGCTTACATTTATCTTTATGATGACCAAATCGGAAGCACTGAAAACATCTAAGGAGATTTGGGATGTAAGTATCCACCTTGATGTCCAGGTAACCTGCCTTGATCTCCTTAGGTAGAACCAAGGAGTCAAAGGTCAGGATTACCGTTGAGGAACAGATCTTTTTTCCTTCTTTATTGTAATAAATTTTTCGTGCTTCCGTGACACCCTCTTCGGAGAGACCTTCCACAATCTCATCCTCAGGGATGTCACGCAGTGCAGGGCACCGAATGACTCCTTTTTTTGTATTAAGTGTCCTGTGGGGAGTCACTTGGACAGGGGCTGTATGGAATGTTTTTAAATTCAATAAGTTTGGGATCTGACCGTCACGGCTGACGCCGACGATCAGATCACCATTCCTGAGTCTTATGATTTTTTCAATTGTTCCAATTAGCCCCTTGAGGACAAGGTGGCCAGCCATAGGCGAGACCTTGGACATTGGCTTGTCCTCTGAAGTGCCCGTAATCATATAATACCTCGGGAACCTTGTGGAACGCCTCGGTAAGTCTGTCGTTATGTTGTGGTCGTCTTCATTGGGTTTCTTTCGTTTCTGTGGAGTTTGAGGTGGAGGGTTTAGGTTTTCCATAAAATGTTGAGTGTTTCAACACCGGGAGTCCCCCGCCCACCACATGGAGCCCTACAAGGGGACATCTTGTTGGAGGGGCTGCGCCCAGCTCTAGATGCCAGGGGTTATCCCGGTGCTATACACAGACCCATTTAATATAGCCGTCATAAGACTATAAAAATGAACCTGTTTGACCCAAGCAGCGTCCCTGTGCAGTATGTATGAAAACGTATGATGAATGAGTGGCCAGCGTCTTCCGACCAGAATGTGAGATGGAATGACCTTGGTAAGAATCAGGGACGCCACCAGCCGATTTAGAACTGAGCCGGGCCCTCTCAGTCCCCCGTCTAAGGGAATGCCGGGCCAAAGTGGTGTGTCGCCTAGTCAGCCCGCAGAACCGCCTAGTCAGCTCAACCACCAGGATCCCATTATCCCCCGTACGGGTCGCGACTCACGGCAAACGAGTCGCCCCTTTTAGTCGCCTTCTATGACAGGCAGTAGGATACCTTGGGTCTATTCTTCCCCGGAACCCACACGGGGCGTGGCCTGATCTGGTGTCAAACTGGGGATCTCGATTACCACGGTCGGTATGGGAACTGGCCATTTTGCTCGAATGCCATTTTTTCAGATTACCTTTCTGGCCGAATGCCAGATCGCCACATTTGTGAATACACAGAAATTAATATGGCTGATATGGGCATTAATAATCAGTATTTTGCTATAACATTATGCATGAGATGATGACTGATTCATACATCATCAATGCTGTGTCTAGTAGTAGTGCAAAGTAGTGTTGTATCAGAGATACAGGTAACCAACCACCTGTGTCAATAAACGTCATCATAATATGTAACAAAAAGTTCTTTGGTACTGTATACTCTTTGTGATATAAATGTAAGCTACAAGTTGACCCTTCTAGAAGAGGTGAATATGATGCATGTCATGTAACAGGTTGTACCCTTGAATTCAAAAGGTTTATGCACATGACTTGTATAAACCCGGGTGAAACAACCCAGGCGAAATGGCATTCTGTCTAAATGATTCTGTTGTGCGATCTGGCATTATGGCGAAATGACTAGCATCTGTCTGCATAGGCCGTAGGCGTAGTTAGATAACATTCACTGACTAGTGACTGACTGATTCAGCCCGTCAAACCGACTGAGCTACTGGTTGCCCCTCATTACTATAGCCGTATAGGCAAAGTGTATGAACCCTTGTTATATTTTCAGACCTAAAATAAATATAATAATACACAACATAATCATTGTTATTATAATAATACATACCAGCAGTGACAGTAGGCAGTCAGAATCCAGATACCAGGATAGACATTGAGTGATTGACCATAGTGAGACATAGCTAGAAATTTTACTGATGTCTCAGTTGCCTCCCTTGGTCTCGTTGCGGTGCTCCCCGCCTGCAAACTTCCAGATGAGTCCGGCATTTCAATATGAGGCTCCTGCTGGTATCTCCGAGTGGTTTTGTGGGGAATGGTGAAATAAATAAGCTTTTTTTTTGCATTCACTCGACAAAGTGCGTTTTTGACAAAGTTTTTTTCGACAAAGATTTGCGTTCAATTCTAGAGGCACGAACTCGCTTTAGTGAATCGCGACTAAAAACTATTCTTAATATGGGGCTAATATGACCACTATTGGCGATCAAATATCAGGAAAAATTTATTCAAGATATCACTCTACATATATGTCATGAAATAATACTCAATTTATGAAATCTACATTTAGTAATAGCAAGTTAAGTAAATAGCCAGGTGCGTTGTGATGTTTTTTTTTTTAAATGGACCTCTCGAAACACGCTGAGTTCAGCCTCTAGTTTTCACCGCAAATGATCGCTTAAAAATGAAAGCAGAAAACAATTCTTAACATTATATATTACACAGCGTAATACAAATCAAAGGGCACCAATGCAGTCGTAAAAAATATCAAAATCGCTTGATCAGATTAAAAATAATGTGTGGTCTAAATTCACGAATGTCTGACTTATAATATTATTTTATGGATGCCGCCAGTTATGAGCTGTCAAAAGGTATTCATGCACGCAAATATCGATGCATGAGCCTCTTTTTGGACTTGAAGGGGTATAGTAAGGGTCTTTATTGGAAATATGGGTGGTAGAATGCCCCCAGAAAGTGCGGTCGCGCTTTAATTAATTAAAACTTTGACATGTGTAAGATGTATATGCTAGCAATTTACTGTGTTAATTTCAATACCACAGATTGAATAACAACCGAGATATCGGCCTTTCAGTTTTTCGTAATTAACATTATGCAAGATTACGCAAGAACGGTGCATCCCAGTGCCTTTAAAGTGATATGTTTTGCTGTACATCTCGTTGCACTAAATCGTTTGATGTAAACCACAAAGCCGTAGCATAAATAATGAATGAGCTAAGGCCAACCCCGTTTCAAACTTCAATAATTCACTGTGACCTTGACCTTTGACCAATGAGAGATAGGAAATCAAAATGTCCTTGCCCCTGTGTAATTTGGTGATATTCACCCGTTTATTCAAGTAGCTATCGAGCCAAAAAATATTGGTACAGACGGACAAAAAAACAAGAAATCAGACAAAGCCTGAAGTATAGATTTTTTTAGAGAGAAAACCGTAGTCCAGAAAAGAAACAAATTTCAAACAAAAAAGATTACAATAGAAAAAATTTGAAAAAAGATGCAAAAATTGCAAAGTGTCGCTTAAAAAGGTTTTCGACGTTATACACAGACAAATAAGATGAAATTTTTCGGTTCTCTCAAAGCATTGACAGATAGTACACGCTTTAATCTACTAAGAACAACATTAAAATTTAAAAAATTCGAAATAATCATCAATTTACTCATGTAATTGCGTTAATTACCACCATGACCTTGAAATTCGATGTAATGGATTATAACTTCGGATTCTGTCAGACCAATATGCTAGCAAAATACTGTGTAAATTTCAATGCAACAGCTAGCATAACAACTTAGATATCGACCGTTGAGTTTATCAGAATCATAACGTCAGTCTCACAACTCACAGCCCCCATTTTATAATAAATCAACGCTGGAGAAAACATAACGCACCTCAAGCAAAGAGTGGTGCTCTATGATTCGGTAAAAATAGTGGCGAGCTTCTACTTCGAATTGGTTAGTCCGCTCATTATCGTGAATAAATGTTGCAACTAATAAGTAATAATGGTGTAATAAATCAACGGTGGAACCAGTCTTCCTCGACATTCTCCCAATATTCAGAAATGACAAGAAAATTTATAAATAAAAATAATATAAAGATGAAAAAAAAAAAAAAAAATGACGATTCGACCTCGGGACTCCTGCGTGTGCGTCCGCGACTTTGCCGCTGGACTGTGATTTTGAGAACAAGACGCTGAAAAGGCTAAGTGTCGCCTCAAAATGGGTATAGAGTAAACACTGACAAATATGATGAAATTTATCATTTCCTTTGGGCAAAAGACAGGCCGCGCTGTACTATACTAAGAAAAAGATTAAAATTCACAAATCTCGCAATAATCATCAAATTACGTAATCGATAGCGTTAATTACCACCATGACCTTGAACTTCAATTTAATTAACTAACACTTTGGAATAAATAAGATGTACATACTAGCAATGTTCTGTGTCAATTTCAATGCCACAGCTTGCATAACAACCGAGATATTAGCTTTTGAATGTTTCGTAATTACCGTTATGCAAGATTACGCAAGAACGGTGCATCCCAGCGCCATAATAGCGATATGTTTTGTTGTACATCTCGTTGCACTAAATCGTTTGGTGTAAACTACAAAGCCGTAGCTCAAATAATGAATGAGCTAGGGCCAACCCCGTTTCAAATTTCAATAATTCACTGTGACCTTGACCTTTGACCTTTGACCTAAAAATTTCAATGAGAGATGGGAAACCAAAATGTCCTTGCCCCTGTGTAATTTGGTGTTATTCGCCCGTTTATTCAAGTAGCTATTGAGCCAAGAAATATCGATACAGACGGACAAACAGACAAACAAAGCGATATATAGATTTTTTTTTTTGAAAAAAAATCTATAAAAAAACAAAAACAAAACACACACAGACAAACAAAGCGATATATAGATTAAAAAAAAAAATCTATAACAAACAAACAAGAAATCAGTCGAAGCCTGAAATATAGATTTTTTTTAAGGAGAAGGCCGTAACCCAGAAAAGAAAAAAATTCCAATAAAAAAAGATTTTGATAAAAAAGTTGAAAAAAAAATCGACCTTTGAGTTTATCAGAATCATAACGTAAGTCTCACAACTCACAGCGCCCATTTCATAAGATATCAACGCTAGAGAAAACATAACGCACCTAAAGCAAGGATTGGTGCTCTATGAATCGGTAAAAATAATGGCAAATGTTGCAAGTAATAAGTAATAATTGTATAATAAATCAATGGTGGAACCAGTCTTCCTCGAAATTCTCCCAATATTCAAAAATGACAAGAAAATTTAAAAATGAAAATAATATTGAGATGAAAAAAAAATGACCCGGGATGATTTTCGACCTCGGGACTCCTGCGTGTGAGTCCGCGACTTTGCCACTGGGCTGAGATTTTCAAATCAAGACGCTGAAAAGGCTGTGTCGCCTCAAAATGGGTATAGAGTAAAAACTGACAAATATAATGAAATTTATTCTTTCCTTCGAGCACAAGACAAGCCACGCTGTATTATACTAAGAAAAACATTAAAATTAAAAAAATTCGAAATAATTATCAAATTATGCATTCAAAAGCCTTAATTACCACCATGACCTTGAACTCTAGTTCAATTAAATAAAACTTTGATATGTGTAAGATGTATATGCTAGCAATTTATTGTGTTAATTTTAATGCCACAGATTGCATAACAACCGAGATATCGGCCTTTCAGTTTTTCGTAATTAACATTATGCAAGATTACGCAAGAACGGTGCATCCCAGCGCCATTATAGTGATATGTTTGGTTGTACATCTCGTTGCACTAAATCGTTTGGTGTAAACTACAAAGCCGTAGCTCAAAGAATGAATGAGCTAGGGCCAACCCCATTTCAAATTTCAATAATTCACTGTGACCTTGGCCTTTGACCTTTGACCTAAAAATTTCAATGAGAGATAGTAAACCAAAATGTCCTTGCCCCTGTGTAATTTGGTGATATTCGTTCGTATATTCAAGTAGCTATCGAGCCAAGAAATATCGGTACAGACGGACAAAAAAACAAGAAATCAGTCGAAGCCTGAAATATAGATTTTTTTTTAAAGATAAGGCCAATATGCTAGCAATTAGCTCCCCAAGGGTAGCGGAGTAGTTCTCACACACCGCTACCGCGTATCGCCATTGACTCCCATAGCAACAGTGAGTTGTGAACTTTTGTGAAGCTGTAGAATTCTTTGTGATCCAAAAATCACTATTTATACTAGCTGGTGAAAATCTTTGAATACTTCATTCCATAAAAAGTGAACTTTTGTACACGTTGCTACCTGTTGAACGATGTTTCACAGCTTTTTAACAACAATATTTGAGAATCAACAACATCGCGCCATGTTGTGAACGGAAATGACCCAGAATGCATCTGGTGCACGAGACCGGAATGTCAACATAAGCACGTGCGCTTTTTGTTTACAAAATATGACAGCTCTTATCTGGAGTCAGTCTGTACAATTGAATGATTGTATATTGAGGGAAATGTTTGCTGCTCCATTACCTTCCACGTGTTGAGGTGCGAGCAAAAAAGAATAAAGTTCAAGATGGCACTCATAAATGGGATCGATGACAGCTGTCAAAACATATCTCGCGAGACTTGAAGATCACGCGTGATCTCGCGATATTTCCACGCGAGAACAACAATGGTGGCGAAGTTATATGTTCAAACATCCACAATCTTCGTTTTTATATTAATTACTCTTCATTTTCTCGTGTAACAGCTCAAGTGGTGGTTATTTTTCGATTTCTAAATACATTTAGCTGCTAAAAACATTCTTACATTGTAGGAGGACTCGGCGTGATATAAATGATATTGCTCTAAAATATAGTCGCCGATACAAAGACCTGTTCATGCAGTAGCGGTGTGTGTGCACTACGCTACGG
Organism: Capitella teleta; assembly: GCA_000328365.1. NCBI lineage: Eukaryota > Metazoa > Annelida > Polychaeta > Capitellidae > Capitella > Capitella teleta. The sequence goes on from KB309345.1 coordinate 107,985, forward strand.
CTTGGGGAGCTAGCTAGCAATGTACTGTGTAAATTTCAATGCCACAGCTTACATAAAAACTTAGATATTAGCTGTAAGCTACTGTGCTTGAACTTGTATTTTATTGCATTTTATTGAATTTGTATGTTACTACAAAAAAAAAAAAACAGACAATTAGCTATGATACATTGTAATTATACAAATATAAACTTTACCAAAACTGTTTCGGAATATATAAAACAAAACTATTTATCGCTCAAGGCAGAACACGGAAATAACAAAACACATTTACGGTTGAAAGAAAAGGGATTCGTTATATCACTTGATAAATGCGTTATGAAATATGGAGAACACAAAATTTATAGTGCGTTATGAATAATGAAAAATACGATGGTGTATGTGAGAATCATAACGCAAGTCTCACAACGTCGCACCAATTTAAAAATTTTACCACTCTGCTTTAGGAGAAAGATCAATGACCTTTTATTCTTTTTAAAAATTATACATGGTTTTATTCACGTAGATTTTAGTTCTGAAATCGTTTTTAGCAACTCGTCACGTGACCTCCGTCCTACAAATGATAAACTTTTATCTGCACAATCTGTCCGCATGGAATGTTTTAAATCATCATATTTTAATCCTATTGTGAGACTATGGAATATGCAACAGCTAGCATTACAACTTAGATATCGACCTTTGAGTTTATCAGAATCATAACGTCAGTCTCACAACTCACAGCCCCCATTTTATAATAAATCAACGCTGGAGAAAACATAACGCACCTCAAGCAAAGAGTGGTGCTCTATGATTCGGTAAAAATAGTGGCGAGCTTCTACTTCGAATTGGTTAGTCCGCTCATTATCGTGAATAAATGTTGCAACTAATAAGTAATAATGGTGTAATAAATCAACAGTGGAACCAGTCTTCCTCGACATTCTCCCAATATTCAGAAATGACAAAAAAATTAAAAAATAAAAATAATATTAAGATGAAAAAAAAAAATGACGATTCGACCTCGGGTCTCCTGCGTGTGCGTCCGCGACTTTGCCGCTGGACTGTGATTTTCAGATGAAGACGCTGAAAAGGCTAAGTGTCGCCTCAAAATGGGTATAGAGTAAATGTGAACGGAACTTGTTTCCAAATACCAAAGAATTCAAGGCCGTTTTCCGGAAAGGGTTTCCACGTTTATTTGAGAATATCACGTATACTGGAAACTGGAAAAACTGGAGAATACATGAACAAAAGAATAACATAATGATGAAATGAATATACCTGGAGGGAGTTGCGAAGCGCGCAGCACTAATCCGTTGGTCAATGCCGTGACCCCAAAACGCGAAAGAAATCGTTTGCCCTGCAGCCAGCTTTAAATAAGGTTCATCGTCACACCTGAGTGACTCTGGCGTTATGGTTCTAGAATGCGTTATGCATCCCTTTTACATTCTCCCCCCCCAACAAAGACACGATTCCCCAACCCTCCAACAGCTCCAAAGCAAATGAAAACAAAAATTAAATGTAGCCAATGGAATGAATGAATCGAACATGTACTTCAGAACATCAAAATATTATAAAAACAAAAAAATCAAAAATTTTAGTTTTCTATACACAAACAAAACTTGCCCTTCTGAGGGATCTCTACTAGGGTAGGAAGGACTCTTACACCTGCAGGTAGAGTGATCTGCGAGATCATCTCCAAGACGCCCACTTCTCCCACGATGGAGTTCTGAGCCGCCTTCAACTGGTCCACCTCGCCCTCAACTGTTGATGTAGCATTGGGTGGTAGGACCACAGCCTTCCTTAGCCTAACCCTCAGAGCACCCTGCTCTGCTTGTCCCTCACCCACACGAAGAGCATTAGTTCCGACTAACAAGGGGACATCCTGCATCTACATAGGGTAGTGAATGACCGGTTGAAGATCTAACTGATAACAAAAAATCAAACTCTTTAACCAAAGAAAGATGCCCCAGCTTGGCGGCAACCTCAACCTCACTCCAGGTTTACATACATACAGTACACACAATTAACTTCACAATAATAAAATCATTGCAATACAGTTGAATACAAACAGTAATTTCTGAGACTCAGTGTCTCGCGCAGAAATATTTGTACGTGAATTTTCGGGAAAAGTTGGGACAACAAGTTATAAATTTACGAATAGAAATGAAACAATAAACTGTTAAAATAGTAATGCTGGGATATTATTAATTTTACCAATTCGTATTAAGGCCAAAAATGCTATTTTCAATGATACAAGTACACAATTCACTGACACACCTTTCGTACAAGGACACTACGCAAGTTGACCTTAGCGTCCTCAGTCAGCTGTTGCTGCACGCGTTGTCTGCTCAGTGGACGAGCGGATCTTCCTTCGAGCGGCCAATCCTCCGTACTTTGGTTCTTGGTCGATCCTAGTTGTCCACGTGGTCCTAACGGCCTTGGTCCTGTCTTCGCCACCAAGTCTCGTCGTCGTCGCGTCGTCACTGTACCGCAAAGCTCCACTGTAGTGGCCTTGTTGAAGGCACTCTCCCTCCTTAATTCCAGCCCCACGTTGGGCGCCAATGTGAACGGCACTTGTTTCCAAATACCAAAGAATTCAAGGCCGTTTTCCGGAAAGGGTTTCCACGTTTATTTGAGAATATCACGTATACTGGAAACTGGAAAAACTTTCGTACAAGGACACTACGCAAGTTGACCTTAGCGTCCTCAGTCAGCTGTTGCTGCACGCGTTGTCTGCTCAGT
>KB309345.1:123775-147979 GCA_000328365.1 Capitella teleta
GCAAACAAACTCATTTTAAAGCAAACAAACAAAATCTCATTTTAAGGCAAACAAACCCATTTTAAGACAAACAACTCATTTTAGGGCAAACAATAAAAATCTCATTTTAGGGCAAACAAACTCATTTTAGGGCAAACGAAAATCTCATTATAAAGCGAACAACTCATTTTAGAGCAAGCAAGTCATTTTAGGGCAAACAAACTCATTTTAGGGCAAACAACTTATTTTAGGGCAGACAAGTCATTCTAGGGCAAACAAGTCATTCTAGGGCAAACAAGTCATTCTAGGGCAAACAACTCATTTTATGGCAAACAAAATAATCTCATTTTAGGGCAAACAAACCCATTTTAGGGCAAACAACTCATTTTAGGGCATACAAAAAATCTCATTTTAGGGCAAACAAACTCATTTTAGAGCAAACAACTCATTTTAGGGCAAACAAACCCACTGAGCTATTCGGTGCCCCTAGGAGCATATTGCCGCTGGAGTAAGCATAACGTTTTACATCAACCATAAATAGATACTCTTGTGTTTTTGAATTTACCTTTGTTTTTGTTTGTGTTTGTTATTTTCAATTCTTCGATGTTTTCTCATGAAAATAAAACAGAGTTTTTGACTGAACTTGAAAATATGGTTGACATTTAACGTACCAAAAACTACAGTGGTAATTAATGAAACAAAAACAATCAGAGTGAAATTATGTTAAAAGCGATATAATTATAACTGGAGAATGCAGCTTCACCCTATTGTGACTCGATACTTTTTTGTGTGTTATTCCTATCATTATCATAACGCTTTTATCACCCTCACATTATGATTGCATAAATAATTAATGATTATCTGTGAGCTGTACAACTCTTCCTGGTGCGAAAGAATAGACGGTGACAACATCAGCAGTTTACCAAAGTAAATGTTTGTTTTCCAAGGTAATTTTCGTGGTATAATAGGATTAAGTCGTGAATGTGGAGCCAAATAATCGAACTCGACTTCTTCTCGTTGGTTATTTGGCTCCACATTCACTTAAATATGATCAAACCTAGTATAATCACCTCCTTCCTGTGACTTATCCCTTAAATGAGCAATTCAGTAGAGGTCAAATCATTTTTGGCAAGGAAAGGTCACGAGGTCATGTAGACCGAATGTTGATTTCTGATAGCTACAATGTTAGCACTATATTTCAATAAGACGATTAGGTAGTCGCTGTCAATATCCACGGCAAAAATAATTATTAATTATGAACACAAAAGCCCGTCGTGTTGAATTAGTGGACATCTAAATCATGACATGTAGCCTAATCATGGTGTTAAGACGGCACGTCACACGGTTGCATAACCCTACTACGTTCACGGTTCTGATAATGTTGTAGTGATTTAGTGGCTTGCAATACTGCGGGTACGCGCACCTACAACCCGTTAGGTGAGCTCGATCCTTACCTCGGTATGCAGTGCTAATTGGCGCTAATAGTCCCAATAGACGAACAAATAAGACATAAAAACCACGCCCAGAGAGGATATAGTTTACGCAATATCAGAAGCATAATAAAAATAATGATACATTTTTCTTACTGCATTTAGTGGCTTGCAATACTGCGGGTACGCGCACCTACAACCCGTTAGGTGAGCTCGATCCTTACCTCGGTATGCAGTGCTAATTGGCGCTAATAGTCCCAATAGACGAACAAATAAGACATAAAAACCACGCCCAGAGAGGATATAGTTTACGCAATATCAGAAGCATAATAAAAATAATGATACATTTTTCTTACCTGCATCCTCCAATTACCCAGGGTCGAGAATATTAAGAAACACAACAAAACGTATTGTGCTCAACCTCCGCCTGTGACAATTACACGTGAGAAGCCACCTTACCATGGCGCAGTGGGTTAAACCGCTGACTACAATCCTATGCCGACCGTGGGGGTCGAGGTCCCGGGTTCGAGACCCGATCAGGCCACGGGCGTTATGATTGTGAATTACAAATGTAATTCTTCGGTGACTCTGCAGTGCTGCCCAACTGCGTAACAAGGCGGGGCGCTGTGTACTACTGTCTATGGTGGTATGCAGGATAAAGAACCCTTGGGATTTATCGTTAAGAGTAGGGGGAAACTCCGGTCCCGGGCCTTCTGTTCTGGCGCCCGTATCGCCCGAACGGGTTGGGTGGAGCCGTAAAACCCCAATCACTCACTCACTCACTCAAGCCACCTTACCAATAAGAAACCACCACAGTACGAAAGTCACGCATATTGGTCATGACATATATATATATATATATATATATATATATATATATATATATATATATATATATATAGATATGCGTTTTTGGTGTCCGTTTCATTCATTTTCTGGGCTTCTGGACTCTCCGTATATTGGCTATCTAGAGAGACTTTTTGTATAATCTTTATTTTGAATTTTTTTGTTTTCTTCGTAATCGTGATCCGGGAGCCTTTCAGAATCATGTGTCAAAATAGTAATTAATTATCTCGATTTTTAAAGATTATATGAATATTTTGGTCCCCCTATATTCCTTCAAGAAAACGTAAGTATTAGGTGCGGTGTAGAGGGCCCGTACTTAAAAATAGGAGTTACAGGGCTATATATATATATATGCGTTATGATCATCCAATTTGTTTTCCAAGTGCTTTATACCTCGTCAAAACCAAGCAGTTAGCAGTGCAACCAAGTGTATTCGCCATATTTGATCAATTATTATTATTAAAAAAAAATTATAATGATAAAAAAAAAAAAAATTATTCTCAGGAGGAAGTTCTTTCAGGTATCTTTATTTATAATTGGGCAAATACGGCTTAAACACGAATACACGGATAACGGACTGATATCCGTGTTACTAATATCCGACGACATAGTTGTGCCCAAACACGGGAGCATGCACCTGCAGCGTATAACCAGCAGCTTTGCATCAAAACAAATCATCACAAATGAAATGAATCAAGACTCGAGTCACTCACTTCAGTTCATTTGAAGAACGATTAAGACATAGTCTGCCCTTTCTCACACTTCGACGCTCCATTACTTTGATTTAACTGATGGTGATAATGATGACACATGATTCCAAATTTTGTTGATTTTTAAAACAAGTATTTAATTTCGGATTGAAACGAAACCAGCGAAAACCAGCGAAACCGTAACCAGCGAAAATAATGTATGTCAAGGCCATGCACACATGATCATAACGCATTATCGTCTGCATTTAAAACGCCGAGAATGCCATTTGCAGAGAGCTTCACAATTTGACGAATTCTTATAATTTTGTAATTAATCTAATTCCAAAATTTTGAAATTGTTGACCTGGAATAGGATTGCTGAGCGAAATCACGGCATTCAAGTAGCTACTGAACAGTGAATTAAATTAAAATTTGTGAGTGGTAACTTGGCAGGTTACCATGATTTGAAATTTGGTAACCTGAAAATAAATCTGGTAACTTGAAAAAATTCAACGCGTAACCCAAGGCCGACCAATTGCAGGTTTAATATAAAAAGAAAGGAACAAATGAGATTCAGATCCTATATATATATACAGTAAAACCCCGCTAACTCGAATTTGAAGGGACCAGCGAAAACACTTCGACGAAGAGGGTTTTCGACGAATCGGGGTTTTCGAATTCTCAACATTTTGGTAACGTTATGATCTATGAGATGACGTTATGATAGCATATTGATCTCAAATTACGTTATGATAGCGTAATGAAGCTTCCCTTGAACACTTTAAAGCTACCAACACATGAAAAAAAAAAAAATTAAAACGATTTGTTTGCGTTGTTTACTACAAAATATACTAAATCGGCCCAGAGAGGGGGGATATTCTTTGTTCTTGCCGCCTTGAACCACAGCATCAACGCCTCTTCCACGTCCGGGTATTCACACAATCCCGCTCGCTTCCTGTCACCTCCACTCTCTCTGTAATGCGCTTGAATCTTCTCATAATTTTTGATCCAAGTTGACAGGGTGCTTGGTGGGAATCCAAACTTATCAGCGATGGCCTTTTTCTTCCCTCCAGCTTCAGCTTCGCTGATCGCCAGGAACTTGGTCTCCAGGGTTACACGCGTGATCTTTCGTTTAGTTGCTATTATAGCAGAGATGTCTCGCAGAGATTCGTCGACAGAATGCAGAATGATTAATTTGTTGTGACGAATGATCGGGTTTTATACTGATGGGCAAAGTTTGTTTATTATTGATGTTTCCCGCCTATTCAACATCTGAGGCTATACCGCTTTCTGTAATCGTCTTCATCAAAGACGCCTTCATGTGTTTTACTCCGATCGAAAATCCACTACATGCTCTCTCTTTTATTGTTAACCAAGCATCGTGAACAAAAGAACGCTTGCTGCTTTTTGAACCCTTGAACATGGCGGCTGCTTTAATCGACACGATGCGGTCGATTACGCAATGAAAAGACTGACACGGAGACGCTAACTTCTGAACAATGCGAGAGGTGACAAGCGAGTCGTACTGTTTGTAAACAATTGTCCAAAACAGCAAACAGAGTTGCGTTAATTACATTTAGCGAAAGGGTTCTTTGATATAAAAAAAAAAAAAAAAAAAAAAAAAAAAAACTTCGACGAATACGATTCGATTTTGCTCAAGGGACCGAAAAATATGTTCGAGGAACAGGGTTTTTGGGCGAAGCGGGGTTCGAGGAATCCGAGCAATCTGTAATGCTAAAGTATAGGGGAGTCGTCGGGACTTTGAAAACACTTCGACGAAGAGGGGTCTTCGAGTTATCCGTTTTCGAGTTAGCGGGGTTTTACTGTATAATGACCAGAAGAAAAAGCAAATCAGTAAACAAGTAGCAATAAAAGTAATCAGCAATTGAGATCCAGGCATACACTAAGATGCAAAAAGCAATACTTGGGAATAAAAGATAAATCACTTATTAGTAACTCCTAATGACCAGAAAACATCATGTATAGATACAAACAGTAATGCTGGAAATAATCATATAAAAACATACATCCAGATCTCAATGACCAGAAAACATGATGCAGACTGAATAACATTTAACTTTCGAAGATTCAATCAAGATATATAAGATAATACTGTTTGTTCCGCTTGGTTGTTCATCACCTTTAAAATGTGCGAAATGCTTCTTGCACGGTGAAGGGATATAATTAACCGCGAAAATTAATCTCGTATGGAAAATATAGTGTTGTACAGTATCTGTAATTATTTTACTGTTTGGAGGGTTAGTCATCTGGCTTTGCTATCATGTATTACACGTATATAATAAATAGGCTTAATATTGAAGTTGCCAACCTTATGTTCTTTTAAGGGACATGTCGAGGTTTAATTATTAAGATTAGGCGATTTGCAATTCCATGCCCTTTAGTAGGCGTAGTTGAAGATTGCGTGTTTCAGGGTTCTATTTGTGCTACAATCACCTCGTGATTTTTAAAATAGTAATGACTTGCTTTCTCTGGTATGATAATTATACTAATATTATAAGTATACTAAGTAGTATAAGATAAAACACTTAAGCTCCTCAGAAACTGAATAACTGAACGCGGAAGGTATGAAATTGCCGAGCATGTTTGAAATATTTATGTCATGGCCTACAAGTAGAATTACCCAAGAATATTTGTAATTAGAGACTCGTGCGTTTCTGTTGCCCTATATATATATATATATATATATTTATATAGTATATTATTCACATACAATTTTGGCAAGTCTCTTTTTCTTACATACATTTACCAATAATATTACAACCTGTCGAAAAGCATGATATTGATTATCAATATTCGTATTGCGTATACGGCAAGATCTTTCATTTACAGAGCATACAGGTCAGAATGACGTCTCAATTCTGCTGGTAGCCATGCACCTAGCAATGCTTACAAAATGATGTTGGTTTTATCAGTTAATCAATTCACGGAGAAATCCTCGTGAACCACACTTCGATCACCATGTTTGTCTTACGTTCGAGAAACTGTACCAAGGAAGAAAATGAAGCGGAACCAGAAGAGGAAATTCAGGAAAAAGTTGAGACTTCAGTTTTCCTAAAATGGATGTAATTATATAGTTGAACATTGCTATCAAAAAATGTCTAACTCTAACCCTAACCCTTCAGGTATCTGCAGCAGCATTGGATACTGCGCACAATACTGGAAACTTCGTTGTTTTTCATTTTTTCGGTAACCGTGCTTTACCTCTGGCCATCCAAGTTCACCCCGGTAGCATACAGGTAAACATAATTGATTATCTTGTTAACATATTGATTGTCAGAATAATTTCACAGGTTCCCAGACTCTCCGCCCCTCACTGGAGCATTACAACCGAACAGCGAGCTTGCTAAAGCAAAACAAGGCTTCAAGGGAGAGTTGAATGGACCAGAAGCTATTGTTAGCCACGAAGGTGATTCATAACGTTATATTTCAATACGTAAGTATGGTTTACCATGTCTTTCTCAGGTGTTCTATATACGGGTTCAGCAGATGGAAAGGTATTGAGCATTCATAATGGGGAAATATTGGTACTGGCTCAGTTTGGACCGAAGAATCCATGTGAGTGAATTGCTTATTGTTATTTCTTTATTTACCTTTTCTGTTCTTTCTATAATGTCAATGCTTAATTGTGATTGAAATAAATTATATATTTTAATAATGTCTATGGTGTTGTTTGCATTTCAAACATAGGTGCAACAAAATATTATGAAGAGATTTGTGGCAGGCCACTGGGAATGGCTGTGTCTCCGTTTAACGGTCACTTGTGGGTCATTGACGCAATCTTCGGACTTTATAGCGTTAACATGACCACGGGTAAGCGCTTATCTTTGCTTTATACGGGTTGTTCATAAGCTATATATCTCACTCTCTTCGTGCAGGGGAATTCAAAAGAAAGGTTTCTGCCGACCAACTAATTGCAGGCCGCTATTCGAAATTTTTCAATGACGTCAGCATTTCTCCAGTCAATGGCAGGGTCTACATTTCAGATACGAGTACAAAATGGCGTAGAACTGACTTTTTTGTTCTTGGTTTGGAAACAAACCCTGATGGAAGGTGAAAACTCTCTAGAATCATTTAAATATGTAATGTGTTCTATCTATATAACACAGAATTTTAGAATACAACCCAGCGACAGGAGATCTCATAGAGGTGTGCACTGGGGTATCACCGAATGGAATTCAAATTACATCAGACGGATCTGCGATTCTCATTTCTGATACATCCTTTGCAACAATATCAAAGTAAGATACATTTGATAGTGGAAACAAAATTGACAACCCCTTTAGTCAATATTCGCTGCATCCATTTTGTGTTTAAAATAAGTATTTCTTCCTAGATGCCAACTGATAGGAAAGACCCGGGGTAAAGTTGAAGTTGTGATGAAAAACATGCCTGGATTTCCTGACAACATCCGGGCATCTCCACGTGGTACCCACTGGGTGGCGCTGACAGCAGTGAGGCAGCCAACTATTCTGATTGAGCTCGTCTCCCCTTGCCCTTTCCTCAAAGAAATGATCTATAAGCTGTCAATGATCTGGAAGAGTGAGCTGGTGAGGCCTGTCAGAGACATGGTAGGTATCTTCCTTTGCGCATGAATATCACATTCAATGTGTCCACCAATAGATCCCTAAAGGTTCCAAGCCGATGAATAAGAAGTACGGTCTCATCATTGAGATCAACGAAAAGGGTCACGTGATCCGAAGTCTCCATGACAACAGTGGGAAGATCAGCAGCATTAGTCACGTACAAGAGTCAGAAGATGGCGTGTTGTATCTGGGCTCAGCCACTAATGACTATATTGGCATCTTGCAACTCTCTTGATTTTCTGTTCATTTCTAATACGTAAATACGTTTTTAGATATCATTGCTTCAATGTCAATTGTTAAGAACATCTTATTAGCTGAATGTGAGATATGTATATAATTCGATGTCAACGGTTGTGTTTACTCGAATACGTGAATGAATATACATGTAGAACGTAACTTGAACACGATTTCTCATGACAAGATGTTTATTACAATACAACATGTGGAACTTTGAAAAAAAAAACCGTGTTTCACAAAAGCTTTCGCTAATGGTTGTTAGCATACTACGAAAATAACTGCTGGTGAGGGCTATAGAGCCCAAAGTAACGAGTAGACTTGCAAGGGTTGTAAATCAACGGTAAAAGCGATTCTACTAATTAAAAACAAATCCAAACATATTTGAGAGCCAAGCTCAGGGCTGAATCACTGCAAACGTGATGCGAACTAATATACGTATGTACAGGTATATGGCAGGTTTTCACAATAAATATGGGTAATAACAAAGCGTATAATCAGGATAGAAAACTACGAGCACCCCAATCCAACTGTATCGTCGCTACATGTAAGAGAGAGCCAAGGAGTAATAACATTTGGAATCGCTTTTGGAGAACACGAGGAGAGAGAGAGAAAGAGAGAGAGAGTGAGCTAGGCAGGCGATTGTGCCTACGTACATGCAATCATTGACCATTCAGCCTATGAGCAGTTTAAGCAATCTTTACAGCGAAGGGACTGCCGGGAATATCGTCACTGCCCCAGCGGATCGTCAGGGTAGCGTCTCCCTTCTCAACAGCCCTGAACGTGCAGTTGTACAGAGTTCCTCTAGCTCTCTTATAACTCAGCTCAGCGATGGGGTTTCCGCTCTGTGCGACCATGCCCATGTACAAAGCACCTTGACCTGTGTAAAAACTTGTTATCTCAATATCTAAACAGCAAACCAAGCCAAACTGACCTGCTCCCTTCACATCAATAGTGAAATTACCAGCGCTACCAGAGAACGCTTTCTTCAAGCCGTTGCCCTTGGCGACGACTTTAGTTGCGTCTCCCTTGAAAGTCTTAGTTTTCTTTTGTTCACCAGCCGATTTCTCAACAGCCTCGACAGCCAATCCAGAGTGCTCGATGATGTCGGATGGCCTACCCGCTCCTGCGAACGAACCCTCATGAACAACCCGCCACTTTCACCAAGGTGCACGAGCCCTTACCAGTAATAACGGCCTTAGTGGGGCATCCAGCAATAGTAACGTTGCAGAACTTGACGTTGATGAGATAATCACCGGGGGCCATGGGGGTGTAACTGAATTCGTAACCCTCGTCGACCTCAGTGCAGATGATGGCAACCTTGGACGGTCCATCAATCATGACGGCCAGGGTACCAGATCCAGCGTCGACAGTGCAGACCACGAACTTCGTTGGTTTTCCTGTGAGGATGACGTCATTACGGATACACTGTGGAAGGGTAATACCCTTAGAACTCACCGCATTCGCCCTTCTCAAGTCCATCTCCCCTGGCAAGGACAAGGGCAGCGTCAGCGCCCATTTTGCCGATTTGCAAGGGGAAAGGACTTCCTTCGATGTGAGCCTCGTTGAACGTACAATGCACGTAGTATACGCCATTCTCTTGGGGAAGAAAGCGACATGCGTGGACATCTTTGTCAATTTCCTGCAAAAACAAAATTAGAGTCAAAACACTGAAGAAGCTGACACAATTTAGGCCTGAAAATTAGAAATAGTATTACAAATGCCTCAGCTATAAAATGATACGAAAATGTCTGCAAACCTGCATGAAGAGATCGTCTTCTGTCCCTGATGGAGTGTCTACGTGGCCCTTCAGCACACCTCGTGCCCCGTTAAGACCGATTTGGAAAGTTGCAGGCTTTCCAACCTTGAAAGATCAAATACGCTAACCATAGAATCGAATAAACAAACAGTTCATACTCACTTCGAGTCCTCTGTCTCTCAAACCATGAAGTGTGCAGTTCTTGGCTTCTGAGCTCTCAGGAGCGATGAACACTTTCGATGGAGAATCAGGAACATGCACATCATCATACTTGACGTGAATCATGTATTCGCCTGAGACGATAAAGTCCATCATTGCTGTGTACCAGAGAAGTAGGCTTTACTGACCGGGGAGATCGACCTGATAAGCAATTGTGGTGTATCCACCACCACGATCAACAAGATCGATCTTGGGTTTCGAGAGACCTTCAATGCCGATACTCAGGAGGCCAGGTCCAGCCTCTCGGGTATAAACGTTGAATTCATCTAGAGTAAGGAAGATAGTGTGAATCAATGGATACGAGAGCAAACTCTACTAACTCTTGATGCCGACTTCTCCCCTCTCCAGACCAGGTCCGCCAATTTCAACCTTATGCGTACCACCGCATGGAGAAGGACCGACTGTGTACTGGAAGGGACTGCCTGTAAATTAGAAATGTTCAAGTGAATAATTCTGACCATGGTAAATAAACCAACCAGAGATGTGAAGTCCCTTGAACTTGAGACTGACGGTGTGCACTCCGGAGACATCAGGGGTAAATTTAATGTCATACAAATGCTCAGGCAAATCGCGAATTTCACACAATTCTGTTTTGCCGGCCGGGTTGGTTAGAGCTGCCTCCATATCCAGAGGGTCAATACCTGGTCAGAGGATGGAAAGCATCCAGGAAAGGTGGGCGATAGTGATAACGAGGTTGAATACCAGGAATCTTGAGTTGGAACTCGCATTTGGACCCTGGTCCAGTGTCTGGGACAGAATCAATCTGCTTGGAGACGGTTTCACGAACGCGTCCGGATGGCTTTCCTCCAACGTTGATCACCAACGGAGATCCTGGTTTAAGATAACAAAACATTGATCACAATCCACAGAACGGTCACGCGTTACCAGTGATGTGGTCATCTCCGAACTTGACGTTGATCAAATATATGCCAGGCTCGTGTGGTTTGTACTCCAAATCAAAGACGCCAGCGTTGGCCTCCTTTAGTCTGATATCGGTACGATGAGGTCCCTCAATTGACATAGACAGGGCACCGAATCCTAACGACATTGACATATTATACGCTGCGTTGAAAAACCATGCTTGCTATGCTTACCAGCATTCGAAACGTCAATGCAGAGATCGTTCCAGACGTTGGCTTCAGCGTCCGTTTTGCCAGGTCCACTGACCTTGACGTGACCTGCATTGCACAGCTGGTTGTCCTTGATATCAATAGTGAAGGGGCTTCCTTGAATCGCTTTTCCTTCGGCAGTTACATTAATGACATATTTTCCGCGTAGCTTCGGTTGGAAGCAAGCAATAGCTGTTTGAGACAAGTGACAAGTGAAACATTTTTAATCTAAAATTCTCGTTAAATCAGTTTACCAAGTCTGCCATCAGCGGATTTCTTCAGAAGAATCGGGTCTGAAGAACCAGACGGTCCCTTCATGGTGGCAACCATATGAGCCAGATCAACCTGCTTGGTTCCAAGGATGTACTCACTTGTGGCGGAGTTGGAGAACTGGGATCGTTTATGTCCCTCGCCTGCGCCACAAACAGATAACAGGTGAAGTCGGCCATCGATTGTCATGCAAAGCAATATGGATAAAACTTGCTTTATAGGTTGTGACTAATTGTGCTTACTGGTGACTGAAGATTGGGAGGAAGAAGGGGCATACTCAGGGTCAGGGGTCAGCCACCTTGTGAACTAGCAAGGAAAGGGATCAAGGGGGTCAAGGATCAAGTAGGTCTAAGGCCAGTTAGATCATTTCGTAGAATCACTACTGCTAGCTTTAGATAGGGATGACTAACTATTTAAACTAGCAACAGTTATTCATTTTAGATTGGCATTAGATTTGAGTGACCACCGAAGATTGTATATTTGTGCATGTTGAAATTTCTTATAATTAAAACAATATGGCGTCTATTTACGGAAAGAAATAAAACAAACGTATATATAGCATTTTTGGAACTTAAAAAGAAATATAATTATTCCTGGTTTGTTTTAGTACAACGTATAATAGCTTAGTTGTAATTATATTTAGAGCCAAATTAGTGTCAACTCTGAAAACGACGACAACCAAAGCACCTGACACAGGTGAGCGTGATGAGTTGTGTACAGTGAGAAAAACGGCATGCACATTTTTGCCTTTCACAATGTGCAACTGTGAAAGCGCGTAGGCCTACATAGCCCCCCTCGAATGGCGTTACTAGAACGCCATGCGATGGAGATGCGACAAACACTTACCACCTCCTGGCAAAACAAAAAGAAAGCAACATCAACTACAGTTTAGGACTTTTAGAACGATTCGTAGAACCTGGGGTGCCATGTTTCTTAGTATTGCAGTCTAAAGCCGAGGTATACCAGCAACTCATCTGTGTTTAGTCTCACAAATAGAGAGTTGTGGATAAAAGATAAGTAGCCGTTTAGAACATATAAATGCTTGTTGATATATATTTTTTAAAAGACTGAAGCAGCTCATGCACATTCTGTACGCCATTTTTTCATAAAAAAAAAAAACAAACAAAAAACATGTTTCGTTTACTCCCGAACTTGCATAACTCCTCAGTGGTCAAGTGTTAGAAGCATGCAAGGTCAAAATCCGCAGGATGAGTACATCATTGATATATCCATTCACCTAAAACGGTGCAACTGATTCGGTTGTCACAGCAGCATTGTAATCACACACATTGATGAAATCATCACTCACATTATTAGTATGAGTAGTTTTGTGACTTTTGTTGGGGTGTTAAAGGACATCAAGAAAGTTGGAAGTTATGTCTGTTACACATTATGTACACACAATCTATGAAGCATAGTGACGGCCACCCCTTTGTGTGGGCATAAAACCAAATCAAGTTGTGCGAAAAAAAAAAAATTTATTATTCTGCATTTTTTTTGCTTTTTTTTTTTTTGCATTATAATATATATATATATATATTTATATATATTTTCTTTTTCTTTTCAATTCCAGGCGAAGAAGCATTTTACCTGAGATCTTAGCAGAGAATGGAGACCCGTGGATGTGCTTCCCCTTAGTTTTAATGCTGATATTGTACTCTCCAGGTGACATGGGTAGATACGTGACATCAGTGCGACTTCCCTTCTTCTCTTTCCTTTTGATTTCCGCCTTGGATGCGCCATCAATGGTGACATCAATGTTGGCTGCCATACAATGGCTCATAAAAGTGTCCATAGCAACAGGATGACGTAGTACTTACCGGGTCCAACGACAGAGAAGTTGCAATCTTTGCCACTGGCACCAGAGGTCAAACCTGCACCATAGGCAGTGATAAACTTGCCCCCGACCTTGTCAACGGTGCAACGGAAAGGGGAGTCTGAATTAAAGAAATAAAAATATCAATTCCGCTGGGTCGATGCTCACATGGCACGTACCATCAATGGGTTGTTCATTGAATCCGATATTTAACTCATGAACACCGGTTTCCGAGGGCATGTAATTGATATTGATGGAGCCATCATTATTGGCCCCAACTTCATATGCCGGACGTGGCATCTTGTTCAACTATCTCTACAGGTGATTTCAGAAAGAATAGCTGGAAATAGAACGGGCAATGCAATTATTATAGATTTTTTTTTTCAAAAAAAAAAAAAAAACAAGAAATCAGTCGAAGCATGAAATATTGATTTTTTTATAGGGAGAAGGCCGTAACCCAGAAAAGACAAAAATTCAAATAAAAAAAGCTTTCGATCAAAAAAGTTAAAGTAAAAATCGACCTTAGAGTTTATCAGAATCATAACGTCAATCTCACAACTCACAGCGCACATTTTATAATAAATCAACGCTAGAGAAAACATAACGCTCCTCAAGCAAGGATTGCTGCTCTATGAATCGGTAAAAATAAAGGCAAATGTTGCAAGTAATAAGTAATAATTGTATAATAAATCAATGGTGGAACCAGTCTTCCTGGAAATTGTCCCAATAGTCAAAAATGACAAGAAAATTTAAAAATAAAAATTATATTAAGATGAAAAAAAAGGACCGTGGATGAGTTTCGACCTCGGGACTCCTGCGTGTGCGTCCGCGACTTTGCCGCTGGACTGTGATTTTCAGATCAAGACGCTGAAAAGGCCGTGTCGCCTCAAAATGGGTATAGAGTAAACACTAACAAATATGATGAAATTGATCATTTCCTTTGAGCACAAGACCGGCCACGCTGTATTCTACTAAGAAAAACATTAAAATTAAAAGAATTCGCATTAATCATTAAATTACGCAATCATTAACGTTAATTACCGCCATGACCTTAAACTTTAATTTAATTAATTGAAACTTTGATATGTGTAAGATGTATATGCTAGCAATTTACTGTGTTAATTTCGATGCCACAGATTGCATAACAACCGAGATATCGGCCTTTGAGTTTTTTGTAATTAACATTATGCAAGATTACGCAAGAACGGTGCATCCCAGCGCCATTATAGTGATATGTTTTGTTGTACATCTTGTTGCACTAAATCGTTTGGTGTAAACTACAAAGCCGTAGCTTAAATAATGAATGAGCTAGGGCCAACCCCGTTTCAAATTTCAATAATTCACTGTGACCTTGACCTTTGACCTTTGACCTCAAAATTTCAATGAGAGATAGGAAACCAAAATGTCCTTGCCCCTGTGTAATTTGGTGTTATTCGACCATTTATTCAAGTAGCTATCGAGCCAAGAAATATCGGTACAGACGGACCAAAAAAAAAAAAAAAAAAAAAAAATCACACAAAGCGATATATATTTTTTTTTCAAAAAAAAAAAATCTATAAAAAACACACACACATAGACAAACGAAGCGATACATAAATTTTTTTCAAGAAAATAAAAATCTATAACAAACAAGAAATCAGTCGAAGCCTGAAATATATATATTTTTTTTTAATGAGAAAGCCGTAGCCCAGACAAGAAAAAAATTCTAATAAAAAAAGATTTTGATAAAAGGAGTTGAAAAAAAAATCGACCTTTGAGTTTATCAGAATCATAACGTCAGTCTCACAACTCACAGCGCCATTTTATAATCAATCAACGCTAGAGAAAACATAACGCACCTCAAGCAAGGATTGGTGCTCTATGATTGTGACATACCGATTCAACAATCGGACGCATGTGATTTAAGACATATCATCGTAGAATGTCCGAAATGCAACACATCAATGATGCATAAATCCACGTTCCACGTTATTCAATTTAGCTTTCGCACTAACAAATTAAAAACCCCTTATTTGCATACGTATGCATGAGCGTCCGAATGACCACCTATATAACTACATATTTGGACGCTTGTGATATAACGCTAAATCGGCTGTTCACACAATTTTCGGGACACCAGGGGACCGTGCGTTGTTACGAATATAATGAATGAACGCGCTGAAATCATGAGAAAATAGCTTTCAAACTAAGTTAACTGATTTAAATGTATTACTATGGTAGAATGTCAGAAATACGACTAATCAATGACGTATAAATCCACGGAAACGAGTATGTGTATTTTCCAGGCTGTTTAGTAAAACGAATGCTCCTTCCTGAGAATCGAGAAAATAAGAGTAAGCTTTTAGTAGAGCGCGTTTACAAATTCGTTTGATTGCATTCGATTCCTAAAGTTGACCATTTTATAAGCAAGTGCGTTTTTTGTCACTAAACTTCAATTCACTAAATGTATGAGTATCGCGGTGATATTGTTTTAACCAACAATAATTCAGCATTTTCCAAAATTGGGAATCTCAATTCCGTTAATCTGCATATCGACACAGCTCTAGCGTGACTGAGGTAAATGCACGTAGTTCGAGACACAAATGAAAAAGTTGATTACTGAGTAATTAAGGGTCACAGTGTATCCAAATTTCAATGAGAGATAGGAAACCAAAATTTACTTGCCCCTGTGTATTTTGGCGTTATTCGTTCGTATATTCAAGTAGCTATCGAGCCAAGAAATATCGGTACAGATGGACAGACAGACAAACATACAAAGCGACATATAGATTTTTTTTGAAAAAAAAATCTATAACGAACAAACTAACAAACAAACAGACAAACAAAGCGATATATAGATTTAAAAAAAAAAAAAATATAACAAGAAATCAGTCGAAGCCTGAAATATAGATTTTTTTTTTTAGGGAGAAGGCCGTAGTCCAGAAAAGAAAAACAGTCCAAACAAAAAAGATTTCAATAAAAAAAGTTGACAAAAAAAATCGACCATTGAGTTTATCAGAATCATAACGTCAGTCTCACAACTCACAGCGCCCATTTTATAATAAATCAACGCTAGAAAAAACATAACGCACCTCATTGAAAAAGTTGAAGTTGTGCGATAATAAGCAAAACATAACGCACCTCAGGCAAAGGGCAAGAGTAGCGTAAACTGATGGGTTTGGACTAAACACAGACAAATATAATGAAATATGTGATATTCTTGATCTCAAAATTTGATTTAATGGGTCAGAGCTTCGGATTCACCTCGACCAATATGCTAGCAATGTACTGTCAAAGGCTTAGACGATTGTTTATTCGGTATATTACAATCGTCTAAGCCTAAGAACGAAGTTATTCAATTTAGCTTTCGCCTTAACAAATTAAAAACCTCTAATTTGCATATGTATGTATGAGCGTCCAAATGACCACCTATATAACCACATACTTGTGATATAACGCTAAATCGGCTGTTCACACAATTTTCGGGACACCAGGGGACCGTGCGTTGTTACGAATATAATGAATGAACGCGCTGAAATCATGAGAAAATAGCTTTCAAACTAGGTTAACTGATTTAAATGTATTATTATGGTAGAATGTCAGAAATACGACTAATCAATGACGTATAAATCCACGGAAACGAGTATGTGTATTTTCCAAGCTGTTTAGTAAAACGAATGTTCCTTCCTGAGAATCGAGAAAATAAGAGTGTGCTTTTAGTAGAGCGCGTTTACAAATGACCATTTTATGAGCAAGTGTGTTTTTGTCACTAAACTTCAATTCACTAAATGTATGAGTATCGCAGTGATATTGTTTTAAGCAACAATAATTCTGCATTTTACAAAATTGGGAATCTCAGTTCCGTTAATCTGCATATCGACACAGCTCTAGCGTGACTGAGGTAAATGCACGTAGTTCGAGACACAAATGAAAAAGTTGATTACTAAGTAATTAAGAGATAAAGTGGATCAAAACTTCAATGATAGATGGGCCATGCCATTAGCATCATTCGTGTGTATTTCTGTGCCTTTTGCACTTCCAAAAGATGAGTAACGCACGCATACGATCGCATTAATTATTTTGAGAGCAAAAATGGTAAGCATAACGCACTTCACTTCAGATCAAGACCAAGTGTCGCCTCAAATTGGATATAGGGTAAACACTAACACATATGATGAAATTGATCATTTCTCTTGAGAACAAGACCGGCCACGCTGCACTCTACTAAGAAAAACATTGAAATTAAAAAAAATCGCAATAATCATCAAATTATGCAGTTAATTGCGTTAATCACCACCATGACCTTGAACTTTAATGAAATTATTAAAAAAAACTGTGCTATGTGTAAGATGTATATGCTAGCAATGTACTGTGTTGATTTCAACGCCACAACTTGCACAACAACTGAGATATTGGCCTTTGAATATTTCGTAATTAACATTATGCAAGATTACGCAAGAACGTTGCATCCCAGCGCCATTATAGTTATATGTTTTGTTGTACATCTTGTTGCACTAAATCGTTTGGTATAAACTACAAAGCCGTAGCTTGAATAATGAATGAGCTAAGGCTAACCCCTTTCAAATTTTAATAATTCACTGTAACCTTGACCTTTGACCTTTGACCTCAAAATTTCAATGAGAGATAGGACACTAAAATGTCCTTGCCCTTGTGTAATTCGGTGATATTCGCCTGTTTATTCAAGTAGCTATCGAGCCAAGAAATATCGGTACAGACGGACAAACAAACAGACAAATAGAGCGATATATAGATTTGTTGAAAAAAAAAAAAAAAAGCTATAACAAACAAACAAACAAAGCGATATATAGATTTTTTTCGAAAAAAAATCTATAAAAAACAAACACACAGACAAACGAAGCGATATATAGATTTTTTTTCAAAAAAAAAAAAAAAAAAAAAATCTATAAAAATCTATATGTCGCTCTGTCTGTTTGCCTGTCCGTCTGTACCAATATTTCTTGGCGCGATATCTACTTGAATATACGGACGAATAACGCCAAAATACACAGGGGCAAGTAAATTTTGGTTTCCTATCTCTCATTGAAATTTAGATACACTGTGAGCCTTAATCACTCAGCAATCAACTTTTTCATTTGTGTCTCGAACTACGTGCCTATGTGCCTTCTCCCTAAGAAAAAAAAATCTATATTTCAGGCTTCGACTGATTTCTTGTTTTGTTGTCAATATAACAGCTTGAAATTAATAAGAGATAGTCTTGATTTCACTCGGTGGCCAACGCTAAACTTGGGTCAACCAACTTGTTTTTGCGCAATGATGTATGTGTGTTAAATAATTATAATAGTATTACATAATATGCGTGGTCCTCAACGGCCCTCAATGGAACTGTGTGTACAATGGCTGTACGAGAAGAAGATGCATCAACAAAATAATGGCCCATAAACCTTCCTTTGGTTAGCTTAAAATAAAAATCTTTCTTCTCTTCTTTCTTTCCTAGTTCTGCAAAGTTTTACCCAGAGCCAGCATCTGTGTCAATCTCGCGGAATGAAACGGCGATTGATCTACGGGCAAGGTCTGTTTGTGCAGATGGAAGGGAAAGAGCCTCTCCCCACATTCCATTGGCTCCCTCACAGGAGCAGGTATGCTACGTTTATAATATTGAGTTTTTATGGCATTTTATTTAGTTCATTAATTACATATGAATCACCTGATATTGTATTACCGTATAGGTTATAAGGTTTGAAAACAAACCCACTTCAATTGGAGCTGCCAGTAGGAATCAAATCTAGAAACTAAAATCAAATGAATATATAATAATTTTATTTTTAACTATTCCTTTATAAATATAGTTGCATATAGAATGTTTCAGTTATGAACCATACTCTGGTATACATGTATTCTAGTATACCAAACACCACTAAAACAGAGAAGTCAAGATGCGTTAACGGAGCATGTTTCTATTTTGGGGATTTCGCAGCCGCCGCCTCCACGTACACAATTTCTCCGCTCGATTACCAACGCACTTGCGCTGATTTCATATATTTCTCTCTCACTCGGTAGAGAGAGAGAGAGAACGACCTGCGATCAAAGCTTATTATTAATCAAATTTAAGGTGTATCGCAAAATTATAAATGGTTTTTCATGTCGTTAATTCGTGAAGGAACACAACAACAATTTCTTCATGCAAGAACATCCCGACCCTGGGAGGAAAAAAATGTGAGCGGATATTTATGGGAAAAGGTTGACAGCTGAGGAGGCTGCAAATACCTTCTCTTTGTAGGGAATCCAAATACCTGAGCTTGTTCGAGGATTGAATTACTACCAGTGACATGCTTAGGCAGTGCTAAACTGCTTGCAACATTCTTAACTGGTTCACCATCGGAATTGAAAGTTGACGCCGCAATCTAAAAAGATTGAGTGGCCAATTTTCAATCTTAGAATTGATTCAAAATATAAATCGGTCCAAATGTTATTATTGGAACACAATAGATGGGACCTTTACCAACGCAATCGCTAGTAATAATATTATCAAATTAAATATTAATGAGTTTGATGTGAACATTTGGAATGGTGACCACGTACAAAATTAGTATTTATTTTCATCAAATCCTAATTATGACTTCGTCGATTACTGGCGATTATATAATGTCACTAGAATTTCCATGTCAAAACGATAAAATAAGTTCTCTTGAGATAATCAAACAAGCTTAAATATAATAAAGCCTTGCGTGATGCCCCAAAGGTCCCGAAAATTCAATATAATATAATAAAATAGACCATGCTGAGGTGCACATATTCATGAAAATTATACAATAGTCTATCCAATATCAACTTCAACCCACCGTCAATTTCATATGAAGAATAATTAGAAGTGCAGATCTGCTAAGTATCCAGAGAAGAAAAGCGGCTTTCGACTGAGAAGCAAACACTGAAATGGCAACCTCTAAGCAACGCGTACACCTTGCTACTTATGATGCAGGGGCTCTACCTGAGCCGCTTGGGAGGAGGGAAGGGGAAGGAGAAAGGGAAGGAAGAGGTGATCTAGCTAGCAGGATCAGTTGTTGTTTAATTGGTTTTTGAGAGAATAAACATGAGATATGACGAGGCAGAAGGAAGCTGTCTGGCATTGGTGGTAGGCTCAAAGAAGTCCCACCTATAGTGGGCAATGCATAAAATATTAATGCGGCGTGTAAGTCATAGTCATAGGTGGTTCGCTCAAATGTCAGGTAAATAGGATTTTGGTGATAAACATTGAATTTACAATTTGTTTTGTGAGCAGTTTACAGTGGACAATAAAACGTGTCTATTGCTATAAATTGCAATTGGAATCAAAGATTTCATTGGCCCTCGGTTAAACACTTTTCTGCACCAATTGTGCAAATAGTATATTATATATAATATTTATTATATCCGAAATATGCTATCAATACTTTTATATGTTAGCATAATATTTTGCATATCCACAGATGTCAGATCAACAACAGTGCGAACCAAGTGAACTAAAAGCAGAACAGACTTATTTACCTCAAGTTGGGTTTTAAGTCAGAGATTTAATTGTGATGAAAGAGGTAGTCAATGCATATGTATAGCATGAATGCATTTCTATACCACCCATGCAAACAAGTGATATATCTAACCCTCAGTATTCCTCCATTGTATCGAAAGCAGACCGCTGGACTCTAACCACTTCAAGGTGTTTCTGGTAATCAAAGATTCAATTACCTTCAGCAATGCAGATGAGTTGCACTCCTGCAATACATGCAATTCATCTCTATAGGATACAACAGAGCGCCACATATTACAGCGGTAGAATAGGGTTGAAATGTTTACAAAGTATTGATGCAGGAGTGAATGACATAATCCTATAAGCACGCTTAATCCTACTTCCGTCGAAGGATTCCATCAGGAGAGGAAGTTATGTATTATCTTAGAGGATTCATGGAGAACTCGAAATCCCTCTGCACACCTGGCAAGTATCTCCGACTGGATCATTGAGTCATAAAAC
This sequence comes from Capitella teleta, assembly GCA_000328365.1. Taxonomy (NCBI): domain Eukaryota; kingdom Metazoa; phylum Annelida; class Polychaeta; family Capitellidae; genus Capitella; species Capitella teleta. The sequence continues at coordinate 144,694 of KB309345.1, forward strand.
GAAGGGATCGTTTCTCTTTGATATGTGTGCCGCCCTGTTTCCATGAAAATTATTTCTTCAATATCAAGATTGTGACAGTGATGATGATGATTTAGAACTTTTTGATGTAATTCAGAATTCTCTGTTTTTGTTAGATTTACAATATGAAGTATATCATAACATATTCTGATGGGTTATACAGGGAGGGTGATCTCAGCATCTAGTATTTTTTGAAACTCAAAGAAGGTTATTCTTTCAAGGCTCAGATATACGATGCACATAAAAGTACATGCATATATATATAAAGGGTACTGAAAACTGTGGTTGAAAGCATAAGACAAAATAATCGTCCGCACTCTCATCTATATGAATATTTCTGTTTAGATAGCTAAGAGAGAAAGCTCAGAGATTTCGAGATTGGGTGTTATAAAGAATCGTCGTATTACTTTAATCTTGATGCCCCACACTGGACATATAACTATGCATAAAAACAATGCAAGGGAGGTTCATGTGATTAGACAACTGCTTATAAATGCACGTTGAGAGGTATTTATTCATCATCAGAGTGACCCAAACTGATGATTTGGGTCCAGAATTCTGTGCGAATTTCGCGTAAGTAACGATTAGAGCCTACTAATTAATTGCAAATAAATTGGTATGGCGGCGCCTATTGGTCCATGTGAATGACTATTATACACGATTTTCCCATTTCCTGTGATCCACCCAAAATTGACGTACCCACGACCTACCATGGATAAATAATACAGAGAAGTTCGCATAACGCAAAACGTATGTTCATCAAAACTTGTGAGCGTTCCTCGTAACTTGATTGTAAGTATATTATGTATAGGTAGGTATGTTCATAGGCTGCCATGGTTACGGGAACTGGTATAGAAACGGGAGTGGGGGTAAAAGGTACACACAGGTCACTGCATCCATAGATTTGGAGATTAGCTTGTATATACACCCAGATTTGACATCGCTAGTGAAAAGGTGGTCTTTGTGTGAGGTATGTTGCCATGGCAACCCTGTCATCCACTCAAGCGCTTATCGCAGATTTGACAAACCAAAAACGCTCAAATTTTACGGCTAGTAATAATATATTTAAGCAAATTTGGGCTTGGTTTTATCTTTTCTGTATTGTCACTCATATCATAGTATGAATTTTATATCGGGTAGACATGTATTTTATAAACTGCGGGTCGCTCACTTAGGCGACCCATTATGATCATTTTTTTTTTCCAATAGGTAGATAGACTGCTGTTCCATCTTGTTTATAATACAAGCTAATCTCCATGTCTATGACTGAATTAACACAGCTGGACCTTTCTGTCGGTCATAATAGTATCGCAGCGTTATTAGTCTTGCAAGAAAGTTGAATTCGCATTGAGGTTCATAATCAGATCATCCAGAGAATCATTTCTGAAATACAATGCGCATGCGCGCATCCAAATGCGTAATCAAATTCTTGTGACTTTTCCGTTTTCCTCACTCAATTTCACTAGCGAAATTCAAGTATAAGACTTCAAAGAGTTCCTAGTATCAACTGTGTATATGTCTACCTCTAATCTCCTATTGACGTGTGTATGTAAGAACGCGATTCTGTTTTACTTAACGCAGCAGACGATAAAAGAAGAGCGCCTTCAGCCCTGGAGAAAGGCGCCTGCATGTACTTATTATTGTGTATTTACAAAACACTACTCCGGATCTCCTGTATAAGCAAGATTAGCTTCTCTGTGTGGAACATTCAGCATTCATGCACCAAATCTCCCTCAAAACAGGCGATCGGGAGATAATACTTGTATTATTAATTGTTAATAGATAACAGACCAACGAGAAAACCTGGTGATTCGTATAATTAGCAACACGTGAGTTTGTACAAAACCAGGTAATGTTGTAAACCTTTAGTCTAAATACGGGACAATCTGGCAGCAGATTACAGCAACTCTAAAAATCGACCGTGTATACTGCATTAATTGGTCTGCAGATAGACAAAGATATATAATTGTTGTATGAGGTTTTACGCGAGAAGCCAGGTGAAACATTATTCAGTCAAGCAGCCGAAAACATGACGGGCTAAGCAAGCTCCTCTTATATTCAGCAATTATGTAATTGCTTATGTAATTGCGATAATTGCTCTCTCACGGTTATAACGTAAGAGGTCGACATTCCTTGTATACAAAACAAAAATCCATTTACATATGAAAACGAAGACAAATTGCAAGTTCGCCCTCGCAGACCTTGATATTTTACGCTTGTGTTCCGTTCATACATGTGTTAAGAATCAGTTGGCATGTTTCATGACGTCGTGATGACGTCACGACTGCCATTGCCCGTGCAGATCCGTCCATTACATCGCATGCAGGGTTTCTACAATCGACTAATATTCGGACAAACGTCCTTCGCTCAAGATACCACACAATTGAGCGCACTCATCACCTCAACTATGCAGTCTCGATTTCTCACTTAGCATTGCCAGACGGACGGCTATTTTTCATCTTACGAAATCCACCAAAGAGAGCTGAGCTATGATATACGGCGAGATCCTTACCCGACGATCCAGCTATGCCAGATACACACAGACTTACTTTGCGGCAGTCATAAGATGCAACATGAACAGCTGACTGTCCATTAGCATCTAATTGTATTGTTGGAACATACTTACGCGTGTCCATCTCAATGGTAGTTACTGGAAGTCTCATTATAATACACAACCCCTGGTCTACAATACTCTCCATCAGCAACGGTGTATACATGTAAACCTTGCAGTAAAGTATGTGATCTGAACCAGTGATCTTTTTGCGCAAATAACGATCACATGAGTCGAAGAGAAGAAGTTGATTAGCGGCGCAGGTGATGTGGCCAACCGGCAGAGAACTGAGATAAGAGCCAGTAATCTGCAACTAAACTACTCAATGTCGATACATGATCCATGCAGTAAACACCAGATATCGAAAGTCTTCCTTCGTCTTCTTTCTCAGTTGTATCCGGTATTCCAGAAGAAATGTGTACATCCGCAATTTCCCCAAACATTTAGGTTAAATACCAACTCAGCCAACCGCGTCTCTCGGGTTTGCCTTCTTTTGTAATTATATATGCATGGATAATTTAGGGACTTTAAAACAGCATTTGAAAGCTTTATTATATTGCATGAAACAAAGTTATCTTATTGGTAGGCCAGCAATATCATCCAAAGCTCAGGGCCACACTTTTAAAGATTGCGTAATGTCAATAGTTAAAGGTGTGAGACCTTTGTTTTTTTTCTGTTTTTTTTTTGTTTTTTTTTTTTTTGTTTTTTTTTTTTTTT
>KB309354.1:0-16125 GCA_000328365.1 Capitella teleta
GGTCTCATGTAGACCACAGTCGTTCTATGCCCTCGCCATCAATCAGCCCGAAGCCTGACACTCGCCGAGGACTGTACTTTACCTATACAAACAGTTATTTTACATTTAAACATTAAAGTGAGATTACTGCGAGTACAAAAAGAAGGCTGACCTGACAAGAAGCCTGATGACCGTAACAATGAAAAATGGGCACTGCCATGGAAATCCTCTTTCTCTGCTCTTCAGGGAAATGTTTCTGAGATTGGTTTAGCGATGCATAGTCCTGAGTTACACATTATCATTACCTTTAAGTACTTCTCCAGCGTGCAAGCAATGTCGTAGGAAACAAGCAATTTCGTATCAGGTGGACAAGTTGCCATGACAGCTTTCAGTAAAAGTGATGGGTATCCAAGTCTAATAGGAAGCGCCCATCGGATAATGGATTCACTAGCAGCATATGGAATAACTCACCTCTCCCCATGCTTCATATTCATAAATTTTAGGGGAATTTCGTGACGGCATATCGCTCCAAATACTCCTGTAACATCCAACTTAGTCGCGGTTTTCTGAGAACGCACGCTACTTCCGGCTTCAAATTCGCTGCAGTCCTAAAGTTGCTTTGTTTGTGAAGAATTTGAATAATCGACATCGATGTGCTCACGGCTTTGTATTGGGTATTGTTTGTGTCATTAGCTCTCTTAATATGTTGTTGCACATCCTCGTCGTCGATGAAAAAGCTACCAGCCAGAATGGGTGGGTCAAAACTCCTGCCGGAGTTTTCCTTGCGAACAAGTCCAAAATTGCCATCCATGCATACGATCAACTCTCGCTTCTGTTGAAAGAAGAATGAATGAATTTAACTGACCAGATTGCCAGGGTGGTTTATCAGGGAGCTTGTTATAATGACAACATGTTTTAATACTGTAATACTTAATAGCCTATTACCGCTATATATTTTCAACTTGTGGCTGTCAGCGATCAATGCTGTCAAAGATTAACGCGCGTTTATACACATGCATAATGAGGGTCATCACACAACGACCTCTTAGCGGGGGTCACTAATCAGCCTCATGCCTGCTGACCTGGTGCAGATGCTTGCAGTGCTTGCCTATGCCGCGGATATTGTTATGTAATAAAAATGCAAATTTTTTTAATGTAATAGTGAAATGCATTTCGCCATCAGCATTCTTCAGGATTTAGATTGTGAGGGTGATTAATTATGAATACATGTAACTTCTATAGTATTAGTGGCGCATCGTTGAATTATGCGTAGAGAAAGCCCTCACCTTTGGACAAATGGGACAGAGACGTTCGCTCTGTTGCATCAGAGATGCCAGGCGCGCCTGAAGAACACGAAACTCCTCAAATGATTCATTGTGAAAGAGACGATAGAGGCTGTCAGTCTGTAGCTCACAATGGAAAACGCATGTATATGCATACCACTAGAATAAGGTGAAGTTTGCAGCTAACCTGTGAATCACTCAGACTGTGCAAGTGTTTTAAGGTCCCGGTGAATCCTTTTACCGATACATGGCATTTCAAAGTCAGCGCACTTAAAAGCTGCATTAAAAGGACGTATTAATGTATAACGGTATATATTCATGTGTACAAATAATAAATTATATACATATATATTTATATATACAATTGATAATAGTCATAATTGTGATAATCTCACCATGAGAAAGTCAATATGATAAGCAGCATTTGGGCTGACAGGGCGTGCTGGCCATAATCGGTGTTTCAAGAGGGTCGCTGCTCTTTTCTCACAATTGCAAAATCTCATCTTGACTTTGTGGTGGCGACCTGAAAGAAAATTAATATTCCAGAGGAGAAAAAAAAAAGAAAAGAGTTCATATCTCACCTTTACAATCATATATATCCATCAGACGCAAGATTCTTGATGTGCAGGTGGAATTATGCTGGGTTTCGATGACGACAACACCATCAGCCTGAATATACTTATGTCCCTACAAATCACATGAACCGTGCTCAGGAATTGAAATTGTGTCTTGACCTCAAAGAACTTACGTTCCACAAACGACGAAAGTGAAGAGGACGCATGTCATGTGAAGCATTCGAACATGACATACTCAACATACTGAGGCCCACAGTCCTCACACAAAAAGAAAAGGTCTGATAGCTTCTGACAAGATGAACACTTATATCTCCAGCACGAACAAGTGGCCACGACGCAGACAAGAAAGCGTCAAAGATGGCATCGCGCTGCTCATGCCAATCTGTCACCACAATCTTCTTATTCTTGTAATACCTTGTCAGTTGGTCACTACGAGCAGAAGAAAAAAAAAAAAACGAATATTTATATTATATGGACTATAATATAATTGCATAGTAATTATTCAAATAACCCCTCTAATAATCACCAACTCAGAGAACTCGGAAGTTTGAGTTCACCTCAGCTGGAAGGCGACAAACGCTGAAGTTAACATGGTTTAGCAAACCCAGGATTTAGAATTATATCGTCATCCTTTTAGAAGACTCCATTAAGGGTCAATCAAATGATTGGCGGCACCTACAAAGCTTTGCCATTTTCTAGTAATGCTATACTAGTAGTGCATGTATATCATATACATATAAGATGCGGAGACCATGCAGCGTATCCGTATGTTTACCAGTTTACCACCAAATAGACATAAGAATAACATTATACTTCTATTAACAATATTATCTTATCTCTGACACGAACCTGATATCCTCTTCAACAGAACTCCATGTTGCAGAGCTTGCACCTTCAGATTGCGTAAGAGGAGAAGTCTGCTCGGCAGGTCCCTTGATAACATTCACATTACCAGGAAGCAGAGCAGCTAATAAGTCTATCTTTGAGCGCTGCGCTACGCCACCCTTCCTCCAATGTTTAATGACAAGAACAGGTTTCAGAATGCTCCGTCGGGGAGCCATGTTGCTAAAAACGAATCTTTCGTTTCTCCTCCAGCACGAATGACGGACGCTCCATGCACTATATTAATTCCTAGAAACTTGCGAGTTTCAAACTTGAATGCACTTCAGAATTCCTTCGCGAGTCGTACCACAGAATCGTGTATGTTATCTGTGAGTAGTACCATGAATGCTAATGAATAATGATGCTGGGAAGTATTTGCAAATATTCACGATTGATTGAGGCTCGATTTCTGATTGGTCAAGCGAAAATTTGTTGTTCGACACCTGATTGGTCAGACGGCCAGACAAGAGTTTGTGCGGGTTATCTGTTGATTATCCGCCTGCGTGACCTCCTGTCGGGAGATTGCCTAGATTGTCATTGTTTATAACTTTGAAATATCCGAGCACTATTTAAGTAAATTTTCTTTCATAGTCTGCAACAAATGTACTCATTGATCATTGATCTGTTATACATGGATCTTATGTGTTAGTTTATCAAAACACTTAACTATAGGTCTAAAGAAATTACAATACTAAGTAACAATAAAGTAAATCGATAACAATGATGACAAAAATTCCATATAAGATAGTTTAGACAACCTTGAATAAAAATGAACCCGGAATACATTTTGTACGCAAAATATACATTATACAGCCAGTAACATAATATTATTACATTATGATTAATCGCGATGGGAATTGTTTTCTTATACTTCTCCATAATTGATAATAATTAATAATGAGGGTTCGAAGAGGCATCGGAGAGTATGGGACGCACCAAGAACGTATATTTATAACGTATCCCACGAATTATTTCCATTTTTCAGTTTCGAATACGCAGATCGCAGTAGGACACGATTAGAACGTGTCCTACCCATTCCCAGGCTTCAAATGAGTAGGTCACATTATAAGCGCGTCCTACTCGACTTCTTATACCCTGGGGTATAGGGGAGATTACCCCAGCCCGCTTGTATCCGTGTCCTACTGCACAGTAGGACACGTATCTACGCGTGTCCTATTTGCAGAATCGGGTGTCAAATCCTTTTTGCATCACAAGCCCGCACTGTTGTTAGAGAGATGCCTTGAAAACACTGCTTTGATGTGTGGCATAAAAGTATGCCGAATTAGGAATAGTCGGTTGGAATAACCTGATAACTTATTTATTGATCAGTGTGCCTGACGTAGTGACTCCAGGGCTACGTCATTTATGCACTAGTTGGATGGTAAGCTCCAAGCTCGTAATAACGAAGACTCAACCAATCACTTCATATTGGCTTTAATTTACTTTCAATAAAATAGTCCAAAGTACTCGATATAAAAAAAGGTTCCAAGTAAGTGGTCTTTGTAGAAGCACGCGAGAGAGAGATGTGTGGTGTGTCGGTGAGAAGGCGTAGAGGAATCAGTGTTCATGGAAGATATTCGTGTCTTATATACTAGAAGCATGGATGTGGGGCAGCCTGTGTTTCTAATAGTTAATGCAGAAGTTCGATGCCTTCCAAGTAGTTGCTATCTGACAATGATGGATGCGCTTGCTCTCCGGTTCTTTGTTCTCAGCGAACTTCTGACCGCCAGTATTCGCTAATTGCACGTTGGCCTTATGACCTCTTAGTATTCGCTGATTGCCTCTTGGGAGATGGAAGCAATCCCGTGCACGCGCTGCCCGAAGGTCTACATGCATAGGCAAAGTTTATATAATCATAATTACATATGCTATAATGAAACATCGTGTGAAGTAGTTAGAAGCATCCACGTAATCTTAACAGTGCCTAAACCAAAGACGGAGGCACACGTGTATTATTATAATTGTACTTGAAAGGAAAACCAGGGTACGTACACCTGTATTCTCTTGCAAAGTGCAAAGAGAATGATGCTACACCTCTGTACATGTATATAATCAACAATGACAAAATAAAGATTAGGAATTGCTTCCGGTTCAAATACGTGTCGTTTATTGAATTTAGATCTATTCTACATCAGAAAATTAGCTTGAGAATGGTATTTTGAAAAGCATTGTCCTTTATGTAGTGGAACCTTGCACTCAGCGCAAATATATCTAGTTTCTCTTCGCTGTCCATTTCTGGTGCATACTCGGCAATTCCTACTCGGATACTTTTTCTTTCTCTTTTTCTTTGTCTTTTCTTTGTCTTTTATTTTCTTTTTCTTTGTCTCGTTATCTAACTCCCGTGAGTTACATCAATACTCCGATCCCGACTTGCGACCCCATGTTGCTCCCATATCACGCATCTCACCAGACACTGGTCGCTGTTGGAAAGCGAAGAAGGCCGCCAAGGCCGTGGGCGGCATATCTTGAAAACTTCAAAGAAAACTTCAAAGAAATTCATATTCGGGAAACCCTTATGTTTACAGTTATATCGACGACAAACAATAGGTCACCCTTCCTCACTAATTGTCTGGCTTTCAAGAAACACCTCATGAAAAAGAATTATTTTGATCTCAAATTCGCTGCGTTCCTCGTTTTTATATCGAAGGAATCTGACACATAGTGATATATTATAATTACACTATATATATTATATATTATAATTATGCGATATATTATATCGGAACTTGTGGTCCTTCATTGCTGGATATGCATTCAAAATTTTATTCATTGGCAAGAGATTTGTGAGTTGTAGAAACAATGCTGGTAGTGTATACGTGTATATGCTTATTTTTGTCCATACATTTCATGTGTATTTACACACGGCCGAAAAAAATTGACGCAAGCCTTGATTGAGGGGAAGATGAATATACTAGTACAGGACATATACATGTATACGAGGTAAATACATCGTACATACATATCTTCTTATTTTTTTCAATAACTCATCACATAATTATACATTTACCAGTACACCAGCATTCAAGCTGAACACCCGCATTGCCCAATTGCTGTGAAAACTAATTGCTTCACTGCTTCACCTCGAGTCGTGATCGCTTCGCTGCATACTTTCGGCAGCGGTCTATCACAAATCAATCGGTAACTGCTATATAAACTTCAGAAGTACAAGGATTATTGATTGGTTTAGGAACATATATCCGTAAAATCATGATATAATCATAGATGCACACGGTCAAACTCTTAGATATTTTCAGAGATGATGCGCAAGAGGTTATAGCACCCGTATATAGCAAAAAGTGCAAAACACGGAAATCTCCGTGTTTGGCGGTGAATGTGTTAAAGCAAGAAATTGAGCTGCATTGAGACACTCTGAGCTGTGATTGGCTATAACTCACCGAATAACTACAACTGCTAATGGAACATCGCTTAACAGTCAACAAAGACGTTGATTGGAGGAAAATTAATCATTCATGAGAAGTGCAGAATTCAAATGGTGCTTGACCTCTTGACTATACTGTTTCCATTTATCTCCTTCTTCAATGAATATTGTAAAGCATACTTCGCTTTGTTGTACCGAAGTCGTATAAAATCCAGTTAATTTCTTAAAAAAAAAAAAAAAAAAAAAAAAAAGACTGACCTACTTTTTTGTCACTTATTTTCCTTTTCATCTTTTGTTTCGTCGTTCTGGGGATTCACAGGCTCCTCGTCTTCCTTAGCGTGGGGCATACTTTGTTCTCAGGTCAGCCAACTCAGCCCTCGATCTACTACATATGATCTCTTTGCAAACGTAGCTCGCTCCTCCAGTTTCTCTACCACTGTCGGTTGCGCATCACGATAACGCGCCTATAGCGTCATACGGAAGGAGACACAGACTTGTGTCGACCTGAACACTATATATTTTATTAAAAGAGGGATCAGAGTTTATATAGGTTTGCAGGTATGGCTATTGAGTTATAGATAGTGAAATGAGAGTTGAGAAGTTCAGAGATGAGATGAAACGCTACACGCCTCCGTTTTTGGCGGCGCCTCAGCTCCTGGTCGATATGACGTTACGGGTTCCTTCCTATAGAGGATTATTTCTCAGCTCGTTATCCACGTAGCAGTCGCTGTGTAGTAGGCAACTTGAAGAAAATACTGACGATGGTTGTAATTTAAGCTGATTCGGGAATTTCGACCATGCTCCGGTTTGTGTTGCAAGTATGGAAGACACGAACCCAAGGCTGGTGGGTATTAGACTGATTTTAATAAAGCGAAAGCATGCTTATATACATTGCATGAGAAAATCAATTAGAATCGAAATGAGCATTTGAGAAAATAGAAATAGAATGCAATTGAGCAATTCGAATGTACATGTATGATGTGCCACACAAGCTATAGTCTCCGTACGTATAGACGCTCCGTAAAAAGTTCAGAAAAATAATTACGTTGAGTAAAGAAATATGAAAAAGTTTCACCAATCATTTTAAATTGGTGCGGTGCAACGGGACATTAGAATTGCTGGGGCCATCTGTACATGTAAATGAATATATTCTGGTCATTCGGCAAAATACAAATAGTATGAAAAGTTGAAAGAAAAATAAAATAAATAAAAACAACTAGAAAAATAAAATCAATAAAAATAACTAAATCAAATAACAATTGAGCTAAATGATAATAGTTAATGACACTCTTTATCTAAATTGGTTTTTGATATCCGCAACTGTTTTTTTTCTTTTTTTTTTCTACAGCTGAAATTAACAGATTGTAGAGATCGTTAATTGATTGAGATTAAATTTAGCTTACCTCTTCGTTCTTTAATCTGATTCAATCGGGCCAATTTTGCCTTTAGATTTGAGTAATGTAACAATTATTTTTTTGTTCTTATTCAAAATTTCTTCGAAGCATCGATTGGTACTTGAATCAATATATTTTGATCCGTGCTTTGAAGCCCCGACAATAGCTACCATGCCGAATTAAAGTAATTTTATGCAGGAAACGGGGAAAACTCTGAGGCGTTTGTCTGAACTTCTCAGAGTGCTCCTGAGCGAACTTCTGTCCATAAATTCTTTGCGGTTCTATGAGAAGCCCCTCCAGCACCCGGAGCCGTTCACGGCGCCATCCTTACTCTGGCCGTTAGCAGTAATCGAGGAAGTAATCAAAAGACCCCGCGGCGACCCAAACTGTTGGATAAACACTGAATCGCCGACATACCACGCTGCCTTTCCTTCCATTTTGTTCCCCGTTGGTTAAGGATGGGGCAATATTCTCTCACAAACCTCTTCCAGAATTCGGAGGCCATATGCTGAACATATCTCCAACGGTAGCGATAAACATCCTGTGAAGGGACGCAGGGCGGAAGAGAGACCGGTGAATGCAAGAATAGAAAATGACTGGGATTCATGACAGAGATATCACCCGGATTGTCGCTAACTTTGGTTAAAGGGTGACTGTTAACGATAGCTTCGGCTTCGCATGAGAACGTACACAGAACCTCATCGGTCAACCGAGTTGCACTTGCTATAACTGATCTCAAAGCCCGCTTTACGATCCCTACCACACATGTGAGGCGCGCCTACGGTGGAATGAATGTCCACTGTATACCAGTGTCATGATTTACCCCGTAAGCAGCAAGTGTATGCCTAGAATGGCAACGGAATCCTCTGCACAGTTCCCGTTCCTCTGCAACGAAATTAGTTCAGTTGTCAGAATAGACCTTCTTGGGAAACCCTCGACGAGTAACAAATCGGTGGAACGCATTTAAGAAGCCATCACTATCAAGAGAATTCACGATTTCGAAGTGCACAGCGCGAGACACAAAACACGTGAACAGGCAACCATATCGTTCAGCTGAGGATCGCTTTACAGATACTTGGATAGGACCAAAACAATCTACACCAACATCATACATGAGAAAAAAGGCAACATCCGGTCCATGGGTAAATCGGCCATGATTTGCGACACCGGTTTACCAATTAAATAACTTCACACACGTCTAATCGTCTCCTGTGCAGAACGCATTTGTCACCCTGAACTTTTCCTTAACTCTACTCAAAGTGCATTCCAAACCTGGATGGCTCAGGAGCACTCAGAGAGGTTTATTGCGTTTTGGTCACAAGTTTCTTTATTGTGCGGGGGAAAACTCGGAGGCGTTTGTAATGTCCTTTATAGATTTAATAATAATATTAAGCTGAAAAGAAACGCAATTATTAATTCACAGCAAAACGTAACACACAAACTTGTGACCAAAACGCAATGAACTTCTCAGAGTGCTACCGAGCGAACCTTTGCCCATAAATTCTTTGCGGCTCTATTAGAAGCCCTTAGCACCCGGAGCCGTTCAACTACGCTTAAAAAAAATACAAACCCGAAATGAAACGAAACAAAACGAAAACCACTCATGGCACATGACAATAATACTAGGCATGACTGCATGCACACTGTTGCACAGCCTATCAGATGCAATTATAAACTGCAATTGAAGCACCAAAGAAAATATTTATGGCATTATTACCAATATCCCTTGGATTTAAAAAATGCTTGCTAATCAATAAAAAAATGTCCACCTACTGACAAAGAGTTCTCCCTCAGTACATGTAATAATGTCTTGGCGTTCTTTTAAAATATAAATTGTCATCACAAGAACGTGTTATATGGTACCATTATGTATTCTTCATCTTCCTTTACAGCGTTATCTTGATAATAGCCCAACCACCATCATCGCCATATACCGGTAATATGGTATGTTTAAACTGACGTAAAATAAAGTTTTGGTTTACTTAAAATTGCTTCGTCGGTGGCTTTACATCACACAGCTTTTTGTTAAACGCAAGAAACACACCCTCATCGTTCAGTTTGTTATCAAAACTTTCCATGCGGGAGACATTGAGATACTGTTGCGTCCTGTAACTAAAAAGAAAACGTCGAGATGATTACTTAGTACCATAAACGCCATACTAATTATTATATCTTAAAACTGCTGGTAAAATAAAACTACATGGATTTAGTTATTTTTGTGAATTTGGCGTTGAGAAGAGTTTATGGAGATCCAAAATTGACATCGATAAAATAAGTGATATTAAGTTGAAGCTATCACAAGTGTCGGACGATCACAAAATACTTCCATCATGTGTCATTTTTAAGGGACTTGCACTATAAGCAATATTAATTATTTGATAACATTATTTTGTTCGGGTAATCCCAGTTTGGGGGTATATTCGAAATTTCGTATGCACAAATTCTATTTTAAAATTATTGTGACTGCACACTTTCGCACGCCGTCCACGGTACGATAGGTAAAATGTATGTTATGCTATCAAAAATACAATACGTCAAATCAACGGTCGTAATTTCAATCCCCAGATTGACATGGAGCCCAAATGCTCGGCGCGCATCACGTGATCTCAAGACCACCGAGACAGCTTTCTTCTCTTCTCTTGAATTGATCAATGAGCGAAGGAGCTTTTGGTCAATGGAACAAAACGAAGGGAAAATTGCGAATGAACATTCCTTCTCTTTGGTTCCATGATATATAGCATGACGTCGCGAGTGTGCAAGTTAAAGCGTTTAGACGGCTACACTTTGCCGAAAAACGCATCACACCCACCACTGGAGACGCGCCCACCCTCGCCAAGGGGGCTCCCACGAAGAGAAGTTGGTACAAACCAGATGGCGTCATCGCTCATCCGAAGACGAAACTGCATACGCACATGCAGCTAGAGGGAAGGTAACTGCCGATTGCGCCGATTTTACTTCATCAGGTACTTTGAAAAAAGAAAGCAAGGACAAAAAAAAAAAGCAAAATTGAATTGTATAATCAGACATTTGGATTTGACATTACTAGTAAATGAAAATACATGTTCACGATGTTTGAGCAGGAAAACCGTACGTGACCCCCTGCATGTCGCAAACTTCTCGAAGCCATCCCAAGCCACGAACACAAAGCCAAGTCTGTCCAAGACAGTTCTCCAGCCAGGGAAACCTATCCAGAAATCTTTCCGGTTCTTTTGAATTATGTTGCGTTAATTTCTTTCTTTTTAACAGAGACGGTGAAGAACTTGACCAGCACCCATCGTGTTGCATCTACCGGACAGACAAAATGGAGAATGTAAAAAAGAATTAGTCAAAACTAAAGGAAAATTGGCCCGATTTGATCGGCTCAAAGAACTCAGAGGTAAGCTAAATTTCATCTCAATTGATCTCTACCATCTGTTCATTTTAGCTTCAGAGAGAACAGCTGTGTGCATCAAAAGCCACTTTAGATAACTGATGTACCAGTATATTACTAAAATTATTATTTAGCTTTATTTTAATTTTTTTTTTCTTCAAACCTTTTCAAACTAATGTTATAGTACTGTACGTCCCGAATAAATTTATTTCTAATATATTTTTACATGTATAAATAAATCTTTGTGCGCGTGGTTTAATTTCAACATAATGGCTGCATGCCCTACTATAAATTGATCAGATTAATCGAAACCTGTATGTAAAATTTGTAATTTTACTGAACATTTCAGTGAGACCAGTACACTGTACATGTACTAAAAATTAGTAATTAGTCGACACAGGCCCGCTATAAGTTAGAACTGTACTGCATACTTTGATTAGTAGATTAAAGGATTGGAATGAAGGTTTGATAGCCGAACAGTGGGAATGCAGTTTGGGTGGTACCCAATAACCATTCCCATGTGGGAATGTGGGTGACCCCTTGGTGGGCGGAATAATCTATAATGGCCAATTCCCGAGGAACTCGTGAAGCAATTCCTCACGACACAAGCCATACACTGATTGACAGCATGTGTAGAGAATGTGGGAAGCAAGTGAATAGAGGCCACACGTATCTATATTGAGGATTGATTTTTTTCCATCATGATTCTCTTTTCTTCATTAATATTTAAGTTTGTGAAATTTAATCCCGACCCCTTAAAATTGTCGTATTTCCCCGCTGATGCTCTCATCTAATATTTCGAACACAGATTTAGAAATGGTTCAACTTGCACAGTTCATTCGATCACAATCTCACATCCCCAGAACACCTAGGGTACTTCTTTTGATGTTCTGTATATATACTTTCAAACATCCGAACATATAAGGGACCGTGAGCATAATTGTAAACTCTATGAAAGCAAAGAAGTAATCTCAAGAGAGTGTTGGCTCTGAAAAGAGCCGTTGTTTCTCTGAGAGGAGGGTGAACGGTGTCTGAACTCAGCAGCCACGGCAGCCATGGGAGTCAAAGTCATCGAAGTTGATGAGGCACTCAAGCGTCTGCTGTCTCTGCTGAAGGCCTCCTTTGACCCTGGTCCAGGCCTGGATCAGGTGCTTATGCCGCCGGTCTAGTTCCACCGGGAGAGGGTAGGGGGCGCACATGGCGATCTGGGTCTCCAGGACCCGGATGTCGGCCACGATGCCCTGGAGTTGAGCTTCCAGGTCGGCGATCTCAGCATTCAAGCGGGCGATGCTAGATGAAGACATCTCGCAGGAAAAATTGTGAAGAGCTGTTCGCCTGAGGCGCTTTTTAAAGCGAGGAATTGAGCTGCATTGAGACACACTGAGCTGTGATTGGCTATAACTCCCCGAATAACCATAACTGCCAATGGACTATCGCTTAACAGTCAACAAAGACGTTGATTGGAGGAAAATTAATCATTCATGAGAAGTGCAGAATTAGAATTCAATATCTCAACTAAGTGATATTTAACACATCATGCTGGTATTCGGACGATACATATACTTCAAAACTATAACAGAACAAAGTTTATTAGTATCTGATAGTAGGCGATTCTGTGTTCACCGTTTTAATGATTCCAATGCATTGATATCAACAACTCTCTGAATAACCAGGGCAACGAAGAATAACAGTTTAGACAGGATATCCAAAGAGGCGACGGCAATGCACTTTTTTACTTCCGTGAAAATGCCTCCTAGCTGGTTCAAATTGCACCTCTCCTTGAATGAAATAAGCCAGCAGAGCATTTGAAGGATCAAAACAGCGGCAATTTCAGGTTGATCGCTGCCACTGTCGTTGTCTCCAGATAGGGGACATGCATGCAATCATATACATGTGTATAGAGATGAACTTATTCCTGTTAGTATACAAGGGCACCGAATAGCTCAGCCAGTTTGACCGGCTGACTGCAATCCTATGCCGACCGTGGGGGTCGAGATCCCGGGTTCGAGACTTGATCAGGCCACGGGCGTTAAGATTGTAAATTATAATTGTAATTAGTTATAATTGTAATTCTTCGGTGACTCTACAGTGCTGCCCAACTGCGTAACAACGGGCGCTGTGTACTACTGTCTGTGGTGGTATGCAGGATAAAGAATCCTTCGGATTTATCGATAAGAGGTAGTATAGGGGTAAATCCCGGGCCTTCTGTTCTGGCGCCCGTATCATCCGAATGACTGGGTGGAGCCGTAAAACCCCATCTGTGCATCAGTTCAGTTCCTGTTAGTATACAAGATAAGACGTCGTCCATGAAAAGTGAGCATCACGTGACGAAGAATACGATGTGGAATAGAACGTTATCTGTGCGTACCTCAATTTCCTGTACGTGCCAACCGTTGCCATGACAACCCTGTCTTTCGTTCACTCGATTATCGCAGATTCTGGTTTCTGTGCTCTAAAAACGCTCAAATTACGAACAAATTAATAAAATAATAATAATATAATTATTAGCAAATTTGGGCCGGTTTTAGCTTTTTTGTATTTTTACTTACATTGTAGTTTGAACTCCATGTCTATTTTATAACTCGTGCGAAACTGAGTGTCTCAGCTATGGGAGATACGATGGCACGACGGACTCCAGCTGACATTGTGTCATCTCAAAACCAGCTTCTTTGATGATGTCCTGCATATGCGCCCCATTTGGAAGAGCTAACTGTTAAAGCTAACTGTTAAGAAGACCTCTGTTCATTTTGGAACCTTTTTAGATCGATTCTTTGGGCTTTTATAAGTGACGAGAGACCATTTTTGAAATTTTTTGTCAACTATGAATGACATTAAAGACAAATTAACATACGAATTTCCTGCTGAGGCAGAATAACTTGAAACGA
Source organism: Capitella teleta (assembly GCA_000328365.1). Taxonomy (NCBI): domain Eukaryota; kingdom Metazoa; phylum Annelida; class Polychaeta; family Capitellidae; genus Capitella; species Capitella teleta. Next base: position 13,748 of record KB309354.1, read on the forward strand.
GATGAGTGCGAGAATTCTTTTATGAAAACTGCTGAAAGATCTGCTCAGTCGACGGCTTCCGTTGTTAATAATAGGATAATTACTTGGTCTCGTCACCACAGTGTGAAATCGAAAACGAGAAGGAAGCGATATTTTACACCTCTCAAATGCGATATATCTAGGAATTAGCATACAACAAGCGTATTGTCTAAAATATGTCAGTCAAAATTGAAAAGGCGTAATTACGTTTGTTGCTCAGAGGACATCATTCTCTCAGCACTGCGATGTCGTCCTATTCAACAGGTCCGACCGATGCGATGCCGACGACAGGGACAACTTGGGACACGAACAATGCCACGCAGACAAGCACCATCCACGCACTAATGACCCAAGACATCACTGCTTGGTACACTTTTGCACTTATCAGTTTGAACGTCGTCCTGCTTGTCGGCTTTGTGCTCAACTTGGTCACGGCGATTGCTTACGTGAAGTCACCTCTGCTGTCGCGAGGGAAACCCATTCACCAGCTCATCTTCAACAGGACCGCTGGTGACGTCATCACTTGTTTGGCCAGTCAATCCTTTGTCTTATTGCTTTACACTGACGCAGAACAGCGATACATCGTTGGACGCAAATTCCAATGCATCGCATCAATGGCTGGCATGATGATCAGTATATCGACTCGCGACGATGATGGCTCTGATCCTGATTACCCGTGAACGTCCCTTCGCAATCAGCTCCCCTTTGCAGCACGTACACCGCGTTACCAAGTAATCGTGCCGAGTCGCAGGTCTCGCGTCTTGGGTCCTCATTGTCGCTAAAAATGGAATTTTGTTCGTGCTTAATAAGTGGAACCCGTACGTTGCTTGCGTCGATGTCGCTGTCATGACCCATGCTTTCGTGGCCTCTGTCTACAGTATTGGTCTGAACACCATGATTGGATTCGTCACACTGCTCAACATCCTCCTCAGTATTATGGTCAATATTGCCAAGCGAATAACGGGAACCATGAGCGCCTTCCAGGTGATGACCAAGTCATCACAACGCCAGATCAAGTCGACCCGGAGTGAGATGAAGATCGTCAGGATCGTATTTTTGGCCGTCGACGTTCTATTCTTGACGTGGATTCCACACAACACTCTGGCCAACGTCGCTGAAAGCTACGTCTCAAAGCAACAAACTCCTCCGTTCGGCTTAGTCTTGGGCTGGCATATGACAAACAAGCCTCGTCGTTTTAGGAACTTTTGCGGATCTTTTGATCTATTTCCTGCAGAACAGCGGATGTCACTCGACTGTCTTGAGTCTGTTTGGCCGCTCAGAGAACAAGAATCGGTCAGTTTACTTACTTGATCCTCGAGTCGAAGGTATATTATGGAGGACTGTAATAGAGTAAAATAAAGAGTCCATGATGAAATCGTCTGACAATGGTTGCTCAGTGTAATGAGCGCGTGACGTGACGTTGCGTTGAAATCATGCAATCAACGCGATGCGCAGCCGCAGAATAGCTGTGACGTCACCGATGCACAGCGTGACGACCAACCAGCCGCATGCAACTACATGATAAGTCCCTCATAATCCTAATCCCCCCCTTCCCTCTACATCATCGACCTTTAACCTTTCATGAACGTAAGGTTCAGTGAAGACGCCAGGGTGCTTATTGCGGGACTCGGCTGTAAATCAGATTACTTGAATTTGTTTTGACACACCTGCCTTTCGTCCACTCAATGAGGACGAGCATTGGGCCAATCATTGATCTTAACTACTACTGGATCGGAAACGAGGCTCTCTGCTGTGCGCCAATAGACTGAGCTGCTTTGCGTTGAGCATGGAGCAGCGACTTCCGCTTCTAAGCATGGAAGTGAGCCATGACGCAGCAGGAAAATTGTCGGCTGAACACTGTTATTCATCCTCAAAGGAACCTGGAAGCCAGAAATGTACTCGTGGCACTCAATGCTATGCGTACAATTGCTTCAATTACAACAACCGCGAAAGTACAGCCCGAGGAATTTCATTTCATCAGTGAGTACTTTGTAACACTGGTATTATCGCTCGCTTGCAAGGTGCTTAATTCTCTGAGAAAATCGCCGTGTTTATTAGGTATGGTATTGCAGCATTAGCACCGGCCTTATTATTGGACTAATATGGACTAAGCTATTATACTAGACATTGACCTGCTTGCATTCCGTTGACTCAATTGCCCTTAGACTCAGTATTATGAGTATAACTATAAGTCAGACAAGTGTCACTGTGAGTGTGACTCTCACTCTGACTGTATAATAGTGTATAATTATGCTTCTCACTTATATATTTTAATATAATTAAGGATTCTATTTTACAGCACGGCTTTTAATGCTTGATTCTCTTTTTATCAAGTTTAACGCCTGGCGCACAGAAATGCA
>KB309354.1:17029-141216 GCA_000328365.1 Capitella teleta
CGACACTTTGTTGAATAAAGCCTAGCTTTATTCTAAGAGATCAACTGGAGAAGAACAGTGAGAATATTACAGAAGTAACAGAACTGGAGATCAAAGTAAAGACAATTTAATGAATTACACGTATCAATCATGAAACTATAAAATCTCCCAGGTCTTTTTTTTTTTTTTTTTTTCTTTTTTTTTTTCTGCCAAGTAATGAGAAACAAGCTCTTTTTTCTCCTTAAATGGCTGATTGCAGTAGGATTTTCACACAGAAGCCCTGTACACTGCTTATATAGTCTTATAGATGCTTGATAGTATGTATTATTATCAACTGAAATTACTAATTTCGAAATCAATTTTCAGCTTTTTCACACTCAAATTCATAATTAGTGAGGTCAATTGCTCATCATATAGCAAAAAACAATCGATTCACTCTAAATAAATGCCACAGCATAAACTTCTCTTAGCATTAATCGCAGCCCGCCAACCGCCATGATCAACGCAACACTCAAACTTCATAATGCACTTCCGGTTTGATCATTCAAAGCGGAGCGTTTCCGATCCAGTAGTAGTTAAGATCAATGGGGCCAATTATTCCGAGACTGTCACTCGGTTCGTCGCCGGATGTCAATCACAATGTGGACACGTGACCAACTACAGTATATCACAATTAATTATCCCAATTAACCATCTCCATAAAAATAAAGAGCAAATGCACAGGTGTTGCTTAGCAACGCATGCGAAACAAGTGCCAGCACATCCGGCAGACAAACGTGGAACGAGAAAAAAGCTAAGTTTTGACGGTTTCAACTCACATAAACTTCAAGTCTTTCGCCTGCAGGCAAATAAAAATGAGGATGGACTAATTTAGTAATTATGGCATCGCTGTCGTAAAAGTTATTCTTCCCATCGACACCAAAAGATAGCACACAGTATATAAAGTGAACAGACATTGGTGAAAAGGCATCAGATCTCGGTTTAGCAATTGGACAAGCATGAATCCGGTTTTTGGTTTGTTGTTTTGCATTGCTGTGGCGGCTGCTTCCGGTGGGAAGAGTCACGCACACGGTTCGTATGGATCCTACTCTAAACACACTTACCACGGATCATACCCAGGTAAGCAAACCTTTGATTTGCTTTATCATCGTTAAGGAGTATTCTCGTGTATAATATTATCAACACAGGTCGAATTAATGGAATGAAAGGCAATAAGAATTATACACAACGCTGATAGTTATACTTAAGTCGATGAAAAACACTCGATTGAACCAAAACAAATTAAGTGATTGAACTAAAGTAAATTCTCAGCTCACTCAATGCCGCCTGAAGCATCCGACTGGTTAATTTAATTGGTTTTTATCACCCGATCAGGTAAATGCGGCAACGACGGTTTCTACTACAATGACGGCGGCTCATTTGTGATCTGCTCCAATGGAAATGCCTATGTGCAGGTAACCACTTGAGATTGTTGCAGAACCAGAGAGTTCAGTCCTTACATTTTCAGCCATGTGCTCCAGGAAGCAAGAACTCCGGATCGAACAAGTTCTCGTACGGACAGACTTATTATTACCACGATTTCTGTGACGTGAACTTGGTGGACCAAGGATACGGCATCAAGCATGGATACGGGGTGGGCCATTCTGATCATTGGATGATGTTTGTATGGTTCATTGATCTATATACAGGGTGGTTACGGACATGGTGGATACGGAAGTCACGGTAACCAAGGATATGGAGGTCATGGTCACGGTAACCAAGGTTACGGAGGTCATGGATATGGCGGCCATGGTAACCAAGGTTACGGTGGATATGGACATGGCAACCAAGGATATGGCGGTTATGGACATGGTAACCAAGGATATGGCGGCCACGGAAACCAAGGATATGGCGGTCATGGTAACCAAGGATACGGTGGTTACGGACATGGTAACCAAGGATATGGTGGTTACGGACATGGTAGCCATGGTGGTTATGGGAAACACTAAAGAAAGTTGATTTTTATGTGAGTGCTAAAGTTGAATACTCTTTGCCTCATTCTGATTTTCATCGTCTCTTTCAGCAAATGAAAGTATGCTACTTCCTCCATCTAAACTTAGTGTCTCTGAGTTCCACAATGGAACATCAGATCCTAATTTACTGGTAAATGTGTTCATGAAAAATAAAACAATCTTCTCGGACCAATTCGTATCCGCTGTTACATGATTCTTAGATAATTGCACAGGATATAGAAATTGTCTCGCAATATAGTTACAAGCAAGAGTCATCAGGCCAGTCTCGTTTACTGTCCAAATACCTAGGCAATGATGTAGATGTATAGATAGACCATCGAATAGGAATTCATCTCTAAAAATATGCCCACTGAGATTGGCTTCTGACAGTAGTCTCTGTGGCGGTTTGGTGCGTTATGAGTGATCATAGCGTTCACCTGCTCAATGCACGAGCAAGGGTGCATTTTTCTTTCAGAACTGTGGTTCAGGTTACTGTTTAGGACCGAATCCCGCTGTAGTCGCGTAACCAGACTCTGGCTCCTCTCAAATCACACGGGACTTGGTTATGTTATCTTGACAACAATGCTGAAGCATACAATTCGATCCACTGAGAACAGCAAGATCGTGTCTCTCTCGTGCACATCATCCGTGACCGGACTTTGTCCTAACCAGTAACCTAGCTGAACCAGAGTTCCGTTCGAGAAAAAAAAAAAAAAACAAAAAAAAACAAAAAAAACAAAACAAAACAAAACAAAAACAAAAACAAAAAACAAACAAACACACAATACTGAAAGAATGTTTCCTCAAATGATATTCCTAACTGGAGAGGTAATCGTATTAAATGTATTTAATGTATTTGTAAAACTATCCATCATATAATACATAACAACAAGAAACACAGAGAGATTGTTTTCAGAATGAGAGGTACTGATATATGTGTTTAATCAGTGATGAGAGGCATGATCGTTAATTTTATTACACAGAATATTACATTATTATTTATTTATTTCAAGAATTCAAGTCAATGCATACAATCTTATAACTGTAAAGAGTGGAGATTCACCTACAATTGACGTTGTCCGTCGTGGTCGATCAGGGTCCATCAATGGCGTAACAAGAGTCTCCATGCGGAGAGGCTGTGCAGGCCTTATAATTTATAATACATGTAATAATAACCATTTATTCATACCACAAGGTTATAGATCAAAAAAAAAAAAAAAAAAAAAAAAAAAAAAAAAAAAAAAAGAGAGAGAGAGAGAGAGAGAAGAAAGCGAGGTGTGGTACATAAGCAAATAATAATAACAATCAAGATAAACAAAGGAAAATAGCAATTTCCATTCTGGCAGACGTTGTTAATTTGACCTAGAACAGAAAATTTCAGCTCATCCATTTCATCAAATTCATACGACACACAGTTATAAAGCTGATCGAACTTGTCGCGAAACAGCTCCTCTATATCGTCTCCCTCGACAACATTTGGGGGCGTCTTTGATGAGAGGGTCTTCTTTTGGACCTCACACCAAAAGTCTCTCCCACTACCACGAGTCATGGCTTCTGCCATTCGGACGTTGCTCAGTTCATTCTGATGACTCAAGACCCATTTCACCATTCACTTGTACACACGCTTGGCATGTTTAGCAGTTTCCGCTACAACACTGTCAACTGGCGGCCGCATTCTTCCCAAATCCTGTGCCACATGATCGACGAGGCCTTGAGTTGCTGCACATGCTCGAACCAACCAGCCACACACCGTTTTTGATTCGTCTTGGGGATGCATACCTCGGCAGCTGCTATATATGCATTCGACATCAACACCAAATAAGTCTCAATCAGATAACAATGGTTATTGTTATTACATAGGGTTGAACAACGTAAAGGGTCTTCTGGGAGTTGAATTCCAGCTAAAAGCAAGCTTAGAACTCTTTTGTACTCAGCTAAGTCATTATCTGAGGCCTTCGACTAAGACAGTGACGATCTTTTTCGGGGCTCTGAAAAATCATTCCTTTCCAAACTCCCACCGAATTGTAGAGTGAGAACCACGGCCTCATGGTCCGAAAGATTGTCACCTCTATGAATACATCTGTACTCAATGGCCTGGTCAGCGCTCTCGCTACTCACACAGATGTGGTCAATGAGGGACCTATTAGCAGCGTTTGAAATAGATAATCGGCAGAGGAGCAAGCCATGTTAGCACAGAGGGAGAGGGAGTACTCCACACAGAAGGAAGTTAGCGTAGGGGTGTGCAAGGAGTTTAGGCGGGTTAGGTCGGTGATAAAGCCACTCCCAAAAATAGTGTATAAATTCGGGTGCATAGTTCCTATGAGTTCAATCTGACTCAAAACATCACAAAAGTCATCAAGATTAACTAGATTATATTGTGTATCGGTTGGCATGTATACGTTATGTAATATGAATTCAAGCTACTGAGGCAGTCGCACGATACAAGAATATAGACGTTTACATGGGGATTCAATAGGTTCAACTACACATTTGATTGACTTTCTCACGACTAAGGCACATCTTCCACGAGGCCGTCCCATCAGAAACAGCGTTTCGTCCATCCCTGATTTTCCGAACACGCGAACGTCTTCAATCTGTCGTTCCAGTTGCGGTAGCTGTTCAGAAAACCCCCCAGTGTTCTTGCAATAGAAGAAGGTCACATAATACGGACATCAAGTATCGAATTAAGTCAATTCTGGGTCTAAAAGCCCCGTGACAGTTGTAGCTGCCAATTAGCAAAGTACTTGAATCATTGATCGCCATTTTCCTGATGGGGGTCTCCACCAGCATCCGTGGTGTCGTTGGTTGTGTCGGTTGAGGCCTCAGTTGTGGTCTCAGTGTTGGCAGTGGACGAGGGGTTGGCAGCATAAAGTGCAGTAGAGGGGGGGGGGGAGGGTTGGCAGCCTCAGCAGCTAAGCCAGCCGCTCCAGCAACAAGCAGTCGAGGGAAGGTCGGAGGGGCATCGCCTGCCTCCTCACGTGTCGAAGGCTCCTCGACTTTCTTGGGTCGTGGTCGGAAGAACCGCCCCACCACCGCTCCGATCGGCCACGAGTGGCTAGAGAGCGCTCTACTTGCAATTTATATGGCGCCAATATTGGCGCCAAAATGCCTGGCAGAGTGGCGCCACCAATTGACCACTGGCGGAACTACAGCCCAACATAACAATATAATGGTGTTTTCAACTATATATGATGGATATATATAATATATATAAAATAAAAAATATTTATATAACATAATAATAATAATAATAATAATAATAATAATAATAATAATAATAATAATAATAATAATAATAATAATAATAATAATAATAATAATAATAATAATAATAATAATAATAATAATAATAATAATAATACACAATATTATATAATAATAATAAATAATAATAATTTATTCGTATAAATAAATATACAGGATGATAGTAGGTGAAAGAAAATCGAAAATAAAAAGAGATCAAAACTACAACAACATAAAGGTAGCTTAATTAAATTGTAAAATGATTAAATTCACATAGTAATTCTTCACTAGTAATTTCAAAGTTTAAAAACATTAGGCCATCTCTTAAATAACAAAGGTCTTTTAGGGCTAGCGATTCATGTTTCCATTCTTGTTTCTATATTTAGACAATTTCAAATGTTACCCAACTGTTTTTCCAAAGAAGAGCTATTTTATGTTCTGATCAAACAGTCGCTTGCTACAAATAGCTATAGTTATGTTCTGTGACCTCGGTAAGCATACTGGTCTTGTAATTCTAAAAAGTGTGGACTAAAATCTCGCCACGTTCTTACGAAATTGATACGGGCAGATGGATCTGCGCTGCCGACCTGTCAAAGTAGTGGTTGCCATGCCTAAAGCTTCGACTTTCTTTCAAATGGCTATTTTTCACTATTAGACTATGTTATAAACACCCGTACTATTATTTTATGATGAAATTAGTGCCCAAAATTAATAGCCCCTGAAGGTGGTGTCTTGCTTTCAAGTCGCTATGAAGTAAGCAGACGTCGTCCTTATTATTCTGGATCATTTTTTGGGGATTATTCATCTGTGTCTGGGATATTAATGTAGAGGTGGATGTAGTCACTGCACAGATAATTCGTCATTTCGACGGATTCGTCATTGGAGCCATATACAGTTACCCATCATGTATGCACGGATTTTAACTTTGATCACATCTTATGGAATTATTCTCAAAGCAAACTCGACACGACATTATGCTTCGGTCTGACTGTCTCACATAGATACCAACTGCATGTTCTTATCGACGATAAGCTGATAGCTTTCCAACATCCAAGAATTCTTCTTATGAGCTATGTAGTCTATGAACGCCCATCTCTAGTTCAGATGTTACTTTCATCTATCATGGTTATTTTCATGTTATCAGAAGTCTTGAATTTGAGCTCCACGTATACGACCTTCACCGATCTATAGGTTTTCTCGCGTAAATAGGTCATTAATAATCAGGAGCACCCAGTAGCACGCTGATAAGAATCAGTTTCTAGGAACCACAGCCTCTTGGTATGTTTCACATTATATGGCCAGGAAGGCGTATCAGCTCAGGACTCAAAGGTCATTTTGAGCAGAACAAGTGACGTCATTTCACTTTTGGGTCGATTCCTCACTGCATGAAAAATGACATCATTTTTTGAGTTGTTTATCTCCACCCACACGCATAAATTAAGGGATTACCGAAATGTCCTACTCGCATTCACTCAATAAAAGCAGCGAATGTATCAGCCATGATCACCGTGCAAAGAGTTCACTAGATCACGCTTCGATGCACTCGCATAGCTACACTAATACAGGTCTCCTCAACCAGAGGCAGCACTTCAACACGGTAACACAAGATGCTGTGCGAAGCTATCTACCTCCTCTTCGCTCTCTATGTCATCTACCTGATTATCGATTACGTCATTCGGTTACCTAAAATCCAAAGTTACCATGACAAGTATGTGTTCGTCACGGGATGCGATTCCGGGTTCGGGAAAATGATCTCCATTCGCTTGGACACTCTTGGGTTTCACGTCTTCTCCGGTTGTTTGACGGAAGGAGGATTAGAGCAACTGAAATCTGAAACATCTCAAAGGTAAGTCTAAAATTGCAATGCTAAGTACACATGTACGTATCTCTCCAATACACTAAGCATAACTATAGAATTTATTATCCGATTCAACCGACTCGCAGAGGCACACGCGTGGCTTTAAATGCCCTGGTTGCTGCGGCCTTGAAACCTGTATGCCCCCATGAATGCATCGAGAACGTTCACAATTAAGGTATTTTGATGTCTGCAGCAAACTATATGTTACATGCACCAGGAGCAGATATATGCAGAACTATAACGTGAATGGTAAAATGCTTATCTATATAGGTGATTGAATCAATTAGGGTCACACAATGTGAGGCACTTACACATACATACACACAATGCATGTCATTGCACACCCTTGCACACAGTACAGTTAGTGTCACCATTGAACTTTTGATGATATCGTTTGGCATACGCTGTGGGATTACCAAATAAGCAAACATTTCTCTATTTTGAGCCGTGTGCCCAGTGTAATTTGAATCGCTGCCTTTCTGATCAAAACTGGTATCTATATATACCAGTATAACTTGTGGAAGAATTCCAGCGTTTCTAGTGAAATACAATGTAGCTAAAAGTGGCCATATGTTAATGCTTGACCTTCTCAAAGGGGTTTTCGTTTGAAGCAGCCTGTGACATCATGGTCGACAATAAGGCATGAGAAGCTTAGCCTATTCTATACGCCTCTCTATTAGCCTATTATGTAATAATTGTTACTTTTATTTTAAGAGAGAAACATGCCTTATAGTATATGTAACTCACAATAAAACTAGTAGATCCTTTGTGAAATTCTACGTATTAATAATATTAAATTTATTTTATGAAGTAATTTGCAATTAAAAATGTCCAAGATGCATTCTACGAGTACGTAAACAGTAAAACATTCCAGTGAGTTTCTCGTGAATAAAGATACTGCGCGATTAAAAGGATTGCATGCTTTCACTTTGAATGTTAACTAGAAGAAATGAGTTCCATAAAAGTGGGACCCAAGCACAAAGATCACAACTATGGATGTTGCTCGTGCGCCGTGGAGCATACAAGCTCTGTCGAAGTCGATCCTCTGTGTTCATCCATTACCATAGCAACTTTTTATGGCACAGGTCACTCTGCAGAATTCTCGGCATGTTATGACGTCATTGGAAGCTCCACTAGCAGCAGAACTGTTAACCTAACTGATTTGGCTGGAGAGTAAGAGCCACTGGATATGTGCTGTTCGTGTCTTTTATAACATGTAAATGATATCAGGTAATGATTATTTTGCACTGGAATAATTAATTTGAGTGATATAATTCGTGAATTTGGCGTTATCTCGGGCATTGTGGTTTATCTTTAAGGCGACTTCGCAAGTCGTGTAACGCCTAATGGAGTTAAGCGCGATTTTGAATAAAAATTCGTTATGCTGTCTTAAGGCATATTGGCAGGTAACCAACAGAATCACTCAATAGTGTTTCTCGGACTGAATACGCCGATCAAATCCCGATCGTTGACAGCGGATGTTGCCAAACATGTAGATTTAAGTTTGTTATCTTTGTTTGCGAAAATGTGTGATAATCGCTATCATAACGCACTTTGAAGAAATCGAAACCAGGAGGCGAATTCGTAACGAAATTATACCTGAAATAAAAAAATATTCGCAGTTCATCGATTATTGATTCCTGCACATTTGTTTTGCGCTCTCAGATTGACGCCTTTTCGGTTGGATGTGACAAAGGAAGAGAGCATCAAAGACGCCTATGACCTCATCAACAGCAAGATTCCAGCCGATAAAGGTAACAGTCAATTCTTCCCAAGCAAATTAGATCCAATCTCCTTGATTCTTCTTGATGTTGTTGGTACAACCACAGTTGTCCACATTTGCTGCAGCTGGGAGTTATATAATGCACACGTGTAGCTTCTGTTGAAGCAATCTCTAACGGAGAATGGGACCACAACTTCTGCATACACGTATAGCAATAAAGTATCTCACTTTATTCAAGGTCTCTGGGCAGTTATCAATAATGCCGGGATCGGAGGTGGGGCCGCCCCAACACCCTGGCTGATCACAGAAGACTTCAGGGCAGCCATGAACGTCAACTTCTTCCCTTTGGTGGAAATCAGCACCCGATTTCTTCCCCTTTTGGAGTCCGCCAATGGGCGCATCATCAACATGGCCAGCGTCCTCGGTCGATTCAGCTTCCAAGGACTTGCACCTTACGTGTCGTCCAAGTACGCAGTTGAAGGGATGTCTGATGCCTACCGGTAATTCAGTCTTTTAGATTCAGAAAATTTGGACCTTAGTTAATTTATTATTGATTTTTAAAAAAGACGCTGTTTGAAGCCCCATGGAGTGAGTGTGCACTTAATCGAACCCGGTTTCTTCAAGACCAACATCACCAACATCGTCGAAAACAAACGCCGTTTTATGCAGATGTGGACTCGGTTGAACTCTCGTCTGAAGAACCAATATCCACTGACGATTGTCCAGAAATGTAAGAATTGTATGATCAAATAGCATGTACAATTCACCAACGTCTCTGTTATCCAGATACAGCTGGACTTTCGGCAAAGATGGACAAACTTTGCAGCTCAGATGTATCTAAAGTTGTGTCTGCTTACGAGAGAGCGGTCACTGACCTCAGACCCAGAGCAAGATACGTCGTTGGCTATGACGCTAAATATATCTTCCTTGTCTTACAAGCTCTGCCAGAGTGGATATCTGATTACCTTATGACCAGGGTGGACATGAAACCTGTCACGCAGTGAATTTCAATTGGAATATGTAATTGAAGAGGTATTTTAATACTTGTTAACAATATTTTTATGATAGCTTGATAGATATTTTATACCTTTTTTTTTTTCTTACAGTTTTAATCATTTTTGTTGTACTTTATATATATACATGTGGTATATTAAGTTATTACCCGTTTTTATGTTTGTTTTTTAAATGAATCCATAAACATAATCTGCCTTTTACATAGTCATTTTATGTCTGAAAAGTGGACTTATAAAGAAACTGTCTGTCTTCGATCCAACACGATGAATAAATAAAAATCCACATCTAATTGAAAAGAGAACTCTTCCTGTTTCCTATTATTTTGTGACGTGGACTCTTGACGTGGACTTTCCATCATCAATACATCCTTGTCTAATGGTGTATTCCCTGCAGCGTATAAAAATGACCTCGTCAGACCACTACTAAAAAAGTCAAACCTTGATGCTGAGATACCCAAGAACTATAGGCCCGTTTCCAATCTCTCGTTCACTTCAAAACTCCTGGAAAAAGTGGTGGCCTCGCAACTGAATGCATACTTGTCGCAGAATGATCTTCAAGAATCACAACAATCAGCGTACCGCTGCGCTCATAACACAGAGACTGCTCTCGTGCATCTTTTTGACGACGTTGTTCGCTCAATTGGCACCCACCAGGCTGTATTGTTCGTGGCACTGGACCTGAGTGCAGCCTTCGATACAGGGGACTATGTTTTATTGGAGGAGGCGCTCACACGACTTGGTGTACAAGGAACTGCTGCTGCCTGGCTCCGATCGTATCTTCATGATCGCGAACAGCAGGTAGTCATCAAGGACGCTGCATCGCATCGACAGAAGCTGGATTGTGGTGTACCTCAAGGGTCGGTCCTTGGCCCGCTGCTGTTCACGCTATATACAGCATCACTTGGCCGTGTGTTGAGGCATCATGGTGTTCGTTTTCATTTTTACGCCGACCACACCCAGGTGTGGCTACCCTTTCGTCCTGAAAAAATGGCTGATGCGCTGGCCATCATGCAACAGTGCCTTCTAGATATTCAAAAGTTGATGTCCTATCATAAACTGAAGATGAACTGCAATAAAACAGAATACCTGGTCCTTTCTTCTGGACACGATGCACGAGCATATGACCTGCAACGCTCAATTGTCATCGGCGGAGAATCCATCTCCCCATCTCCTACCCCTGTGCGCAATCTCGGTGCTCTTGTGGACTCCACTGTCTCCATGGAAGCTTTTATTACGCACGTGTGCAGAGTATCTTATTTTTATATTCATAACTTGAACAGGATTAAGAAATTTTTAGATTACGGAACACTCGAGAAATTAATACACTGTTTTATATCGTCAAAGTTGGACTATTGTAACTCACTATTTTTAGGACTGCCTGCCATTTATATCAAACGACTCCAGCGAGTGCAAAATGTTGCTGCGAGAATTTTAACAGGCACGCTTCGGCATGAACATATTACCCCGGTTTTATTTCAATTGCATTGGCTGCCAGTTGAGGCCAGAGTGAAATTTAAGATACTTTTATTGATTCACAAATGTTTTTACCAAGTTGGCCCACTCTTATTTACGTCATTTAATTGTGAAGGAAAGCTCTCAGAGAATTTTACGATCAGTCGATCATGATCTTTTACATATTCCTTTTACAAATTCTTCACTAATTTACGAACGAGCTTTTAGCGTGGCTGGCCCCCGCATGTGGAACTCGCTACCACTCAATCTACAAGCCATTGATAATGCGATTGTTTTTAAAAGACATTTAAAAACTCTTCTTTTTACGGAATGTTAGCGTAAACCGGATTTGGCTATCTGCCAAGGAATGTATAACACATGACAGGAAATTTGATCGGTGGTAAACGAACCTTGCAACAGGACTTTTATGAACCGTTTATGATTTTTCCGAAACTTTATCGAAAACGAAAGCATCACAAACGCGAAATGCGAGCATATAGCGTCGTTTATTGTTAATCATAACGCAACAAGTGCGCTTTTTCCGCTTTACAATCATAACGTTTTTTTTTTTTGTTTTTTTTTTGTTTTTTTTTTTTCATAACGCTTTTATTATTATTTTAATTTTTTATTTTATTCATTTTTTATTTTTCATAACGCCTTCCAGAGCATTGCTCTTGTCTGGAAGGCTCCTTCTAGGTGTTGACACAATAGCATTAATCTGGCGTCTTCTGATCGGCGCCATCTTGAATTCACTAAGTTTGATTTAAGTCAGGTGGAGAGGTCACTCAAGTTTTGCAGGGTCTAGAGGACTTAAGTTTGTTTCTGGAATCGTTTTAGTCAACTTAAATCTTCTCGAACTTAGTTTTACCACTTAAGTTTCTTTCGGGAATCGGCCCCTGAATCAATCATACATGCTTTCCCATCACTTGACTTTTACAAGTGCCAATTACAAATCTGAGCCTATGTGTTCGTTGGCAAGATGTTACATCTCCCCGTTTCAGTTGCACTAATGGCATAAAGCAGGGAGGTGTGTTGTCACCCATATTGTTTTGTGTATATTTGGGCGAGGTATTGAAGCGGTTAGAGAGGTTAAGTGTTGGTTGCATGGTCGATGGGAGATTCGCCGGCGCTCTCTGTTATGCCGATGATTTGACAATGATCGACCGTTCACGTTCTGCTGCACATGCGATGTTAGATGAGTGCCAGAAGTTTGCTGAAAACTTTGATGCTCAATTTAATGTGCAGAAAACACAAATGTTATATTTTAGCCCCAAATCTGCTGTTATTTGTTCAGCTGATGCTCCTTTGCGACTGAATTGTGCTACACTGTCGTATGTTGACCACGCTCTTCATCTAGGTAATCTGATTGGGCCCAGCGTGAATGATGTGCTTGCCGAGGCGCGTATCGCGAGTGATCTGATGCATCGCACTAATATTTTATTATCATGTTTCAAGTTTTGTTATTTTAATATAAGGCTACAATTGTTCAATTTCTTTTGCACAAGTTTTTGTAGTTGTGAGCTTCTCAACGTTATTGCACTTTCTGCGTTTGAAACTGCGTGGAAACGTTCGATTAGGCATGCTGTCCATAGACGAGATCGTCATATCTCCCTTTTATTTGCTCCAAACCTGACCTGAAGTCTCAGATACTAATTAGGTGTTGTAAATTTATGAAGAAATCTTTGATGTCTGAAAATCCTGTTTTGTCTAAGCTCTGTCTGCATTCCTGCAATAATCTGTCTGACTTTGGAATAACTTTCAAAGAGATTTTGGCCAAATTGAAGATGAACGTAGAAACATCTGCTCAATTGAACTTTCCTCCGTTTTACGTATTTTAAAAAGTGAATGTTGCACACTCCCTGATAGCAAAACTGTTGCTGTTTGTTTAGCCATAAAAGAACTCTGTAATGTAATCGATGGTGATTATTTATGTTCTTTAGACTACGAAGAGTGCAAGTCGGCTCTTAAGTTGCTATGTGTTGCGCCTCGACAAGGCATAGTTATTATTATATTTATTTATTTTTCTTAACTGTTTCCTTGTTTTATGTTCCTTTTCTGTTCTGTTTTTCTGGTTCTCTAATATATCAAAATTTGCAAAAGATTATATGCGAATAAAATGCTATGTAGAATAAGAGTGATTCAAGCAGGTGTTCAAAGACATTCAACTCAGACAGCTAAAATAAAAATGAAGTCAGACCGTTGCCTACATAAGAGTATAAAGGTAAGTTCTGTGCCGCTCAGAGTGAAAGAGAAAATGATTGTATCCATGGCCTGGATACTAGGTGCATAATATAATTGAACATAAACTAACTTGGATTCAATTGTCTGATAATTAAGGTTACACCCCAGCTCCAAAGAACTAGGCAGTGTAGCAATTCAACGGAGACCCGCATCTGAACATATTCAACTCTGACGTCGACATGCTCATCCGTGGATCATGCTTTCATGTCCTGACATCCAACCGTTGCCCAGGATCCGCTGATGGCACCTTCAAACTGGTCGGCACCTTCGAGCACGCCAAGCCGACCCTCGATAATTCAATTAATCAAGATGAAACAGGTCCTTTAAAATGCATTGCTCTCATCTGGACGAATGTTAAAAACACCTTGCTTGAATTATCCAATAATTTATTCATTGTACTCGTGTCTTGCAATGCAAATTTAAAATTATCCGTGCTGTCGACGAAAAAGAAGAAAGCAACATGAAAAAACGAAAAGTAAAACAGAAAAAAAAAAATTATTTGCCTCTAAATAAGTTTATTTGAATAATTTACTTCTTGGATGGGTACTTGGCCAAGTAAGGAATCATATAGGCTGGCATCGGGGGGTACGCAGGTCGATATGATGGCTTGGCTGGCTGAGGGTATCTCTGCATCATCTGTGGGTAAGCCATTTGATAGCTGGTTTGAGAACTGGTTTGAGCCGGTTTGGAGTAGCTGACAACCGGTTTGTACGCAATTGAGATGCTAGGATAGCCACTGGAAGGCTTCTGGTTGGCCTTTGGGGGGCTGTAACTTTGAGGTTGTCTATAGCCGGTCGGAGCTTTTGGCAGGTAGGTGGGTGGTTTATAGGCAGGGGCGCTGTATGTTGGCATAGGTTGATAAGATGGCGGCTGATAAGCAGGTGGGCTGTATGAAGGCTTTGGTTGGTAGGCTGGGGGGCTGTATACAGGTTTTGGCTGGTAAGCTGGGGGGCTGTAGGAGCTCTGGTGTGAATAACCACTGTTGGCGCTGGGGTTGATTCCGTAGTAATTCAGGTAATGCTGGCTGATGAGATTGACACCACAGAAGACCGCTTGGCTTTCGTACGAACCCTGGCTGAAGAACTGGGCAGGGGCGTTCTGGGTTCCAGGGGCACAGGGCTGCATGTAAGCTGCTCCATTTGTGCAGATCATGAAAGAACCGTCGTTGAGGTAGTAGAATCCGTCGTTCTGATTGCATTTACCTGCATAGGTAAATAAATATTGGTCTATTATGTTATTCTGTGCATGTTAAACTTATTCGCTATAACTTTACATGCTAGGGGTAACAATCTTCGGATACACCAAAAAACACGTGAGAATTCAATTTAGGGTTCAATCAAAAGTGAAATTTCACCTATCACAAGGTAGGATCAGAACTTCTCTGTGACAAATGATGTAGATTATTGTACTTACCGATATGGCTTGGTGCGTATGGTGACGGAGGGTAATTATTTTCGTAACCAGAAGCCCAAACCTGAGTTACACACGCCAAAATGCAAAATATAAACTGCTCCATATTCCCAGAGTATTTAATGATCCAATGTTGAATGATCCAATGTTTGGGACCCAATGGTTTCGAATGAAATTATTGTAGCAATTCACCTCTTTTATACAAATTAAAACCTGAGCTCTTGGTTTCTGGATCATTAGTTGTCAAAGGGATGTCAGGTTATACACATCTCTATTGTTCCATTGAATCTGTGAAGGTCATTTCATAGATGACTTACCTTCATGCTGGTTGAGTCCACTTACTTAATTAGCATTCAATTAAGGTGCGATTTTGACATCCTGTTCGGTGATTAATTGGTCATCAAATTACTTGTTTTCGTGTTGGAATGACACAGACAGTGCGTCTAAATAATTTAATTGGATTTTAGGACCATTAAATCTTGTACATTGTAATGTTATTGTACTTATGTATGTGAACTAAATTAGAAGACTGTGGGTGTGTTTGTGAGATGTTTCAGCATGCAATTGCGCCATACAATTACTCACCAAACCTTGTTATTCCTGCTACTTTGATTTCTACGTAAATATCCAGGATCCATATAATGGAAAAATCCGGATTTTATGATCCGGACTCTAGTGCCCACTAGAAAGGGGCGTAGTTATAATCTCAAGAGCTATCTCAATTGGTACTCAATTCAAACTCTCCATATCCTTGAACCTTGTCTCAGATATACACGAGTATCCCAATAATCAATGCGAGATTAAATTCACAAATAAATAGTGCCGTCTCATCTTAGCACACATAAAAGAGATAGAGAAGAGGATTCAGCAAGAGCAGGATGACGTCAGGATTCGCTAATCCCGTTTACAGTACTGAGGACCAAATAATCGGCGATTCGGGAGTTTTGGAAGAAATCGTATTGAATACGGAAGACCATAAATCAGGATTTTTCGAAACATTTCTGCAGAAATACGAAGAAGAAAGCTTGATTATTGTTTTCAATTGTACCGCTGTGATAATTTTTGTGCTTGTGGTGATAATTTTGGCGTTTACAGTCAACCCAGAAATGTCTTGATTTAAAGATGGCGTGTAACCATCAAATTAAAAGAAAAGGAAAAAATATCAACGGACCACTTCCGCCACAATCAGTTTTATATTTATAAAAACTTTTTTTTTCTTCTCATTTTTACTTCTCCCTGACACCTGTGAATTGTTGATAATTGTGGCCTGAGGACTTCAGTTGTACGATTTATTGGTCAAGGAGAGAACACACTGGCCAATTGACCACTTATGCGATCGTGTGAGTGTCGAGTTGTTCGCTAGCCACCATGGGAACTGCTAAAGAATTTTGTTTGGTCTTCATTCTGAAGTTGATTTGTGCATTTATTACAACGTCTTCAGCCAGGAATCCGAATCGGGGAAACGAACAAGGCCATCCAGGGGTGCCACAGACTTTCTGGGGAAAATTTGAAGGTGAGTCTTAGGTATATCTACACTTATCTGCCAATTGCAGCGACTCTCATGCTCAAAATGGAGTGCCCTTGTGTTGGTGTGTTTCACAACCAGACTTGTTTTACAATATGTCTTTTACAACTTTTACAAGATGACTCAATTCGTAGAAATCTAGTTCTGAACTTTTGATAGGACTCTTCAAAATGCTCTGTAAAAACCGCATGTTCAACGTGATACTATTATTATTTTCTTCCGAGCCGTTTGCAAGCACCGACCCTTGAGAGTGAGAATATATTATGCTAAATATAAGTGTCGCAATTAATTATTCCTAAATTTAAAAAAAAATCTTTTTGAGATCAAATCAAACGGAACTTACATTAACCATGGTTAAACAATAGAGAGTTTTAGATCAATCGTCCATATCCCTGATTTTTTCCAGGTGTCTGTGAAGGCAATGGTTTCTACTACGCCGACATCAACAACTTTGTCTTCTGTTTTCATGGCAACTCGTACATAATGCCATGTGCGCCAGGAACAGAAAACCCCGGGTACAATTCATACGCCGATGACGTAGGCAGAAAGAAATCCGATCTGGAATTCTGCAATGTCAACTTAGTTGCCAGTGGTTATCAAGACCTCGAGTTACCTAGATACGGACGCAGAATTGAGAATGATTATCACCCTGACAACAACAACAATTACCAAAGCTACCAACCGAGTAATAATCCACCCAGAAACACCAACTATTTAATGCCACAAACGAAACGACAGGTCAGGTACCATCAAGTCCGTCAAGGAAAAGAGAGCAAGTCAACTGGGTATTCCAGAAGAATCGAAGGCAAACGAGCAAATGTTGGACCTTACGAACCAAGCTCAGACAGCGATTTTGAGCAAAACTTCAAACTTAAAGACATTCAGATCCCGAATGGTGAAGATAAAGTTGTGATCAAGATTCGACAACAACGAATTGGACAAAACAAAATCAACAGGCCTAAAGTACAGCAAAAGAGGGAGCGGCAAAAGCCCAAGAGAGAAGATAACCCAGGCGGGAAAGATGTGTACAAACAGGAAGGAAGTGACCGTATCGAAGCACCCTATAACGACCCCCAGCGCGAGTTTAAGGAAATTGAAATCCGTTTCCCGAGCACGATTTATGACGACGTCGAATATCAATCTGATGAAGGATCGCTAGTGTACACCCCAGGAATGATCTTTGATAACGAACTGCTGAAAAGTCCGTATTTGCCAAGAGCCAATGTTCGGTCAAGTGGATATCGTCGTTTGAGTAAACGGGATTCGATGCTAGCGCAGTCAAACGGAGGACCATGAAGTAACAAGTAGTTGTACATTTTTAAAATATGTGGTAAAACCTGTGAATGTATTCACTCTATTTGGCAGACTCTAGTATTTAAATATTATTGTTATATACAAATAATTCATTAAAGTAAAATTGCAATGCTTGATTCTTGTGATTAGTTTCTTTCCGTTTTTGAACCATTACATTTTATACTTGCATATATATCTGTGTATTGAATTTACAATTTTGATAATAATTATTTAAACATATAGAAAGATCGGGAAGTACGTTGGATTAATGTGAACCCTGGAAATCAAACTCAAGGAAAGAGCAAAGTGAGTCATGAGTTAAGCAAAGCAAGACGGAGTGCCAGTTTATTTCTGCAAATTTCTCTTCAACTCTAAATGAATAATTTCACAAATTTTGGTCAACTTCTCCAGTTGAAGTAGCAACAGTTGAATTAGCCGACACAGTGGTAGACTTCTCAGTAAGATTGTTGCTGAACATTTCTCGCTTGACTTTCTCCTGCTTCTTGGGATAATAAGCACTGTTTGTGTCACTCTGTTGTTTCGCTTCCTGCTTTCGTGGCGACGTTGCACATTCCAGGTTTAAGTCCTTCTCATTGCATGGATAGCTATCACCCCAGAAGAACAAGGGAGGTACCTTCAACCCAGGAGCACAGGGCATTGTGTATGGGTGCCTATCCCAGCATGCAACGTAACCACAAGCCGGTTTGTCATGGTCACGGACATACTTCACACCGATATATTGGCAGAGGTCTGTAACCAGAGAAAGAAATGCTTTGAAATAGGACGAGGCAGATCAACAATGCTAACGTTATATCGTCAATAAACAGCACCTACAACAGAGATACTCTATAGCATGGATTGATCGCTCACTGAAAAAGCCGCTCGAAGTTCGCTAAATTCATAACGCATCGAATAAGGAGAACATTTATTTCCGGTTGATAAAATTTACATTCAATAACATTGGCAACGAACAGCTGATCGTAAATGCGGAACGAAAAACTTTTCATTCTTCTGAACTTCTGATGCGTCCCTACGATCGTGGCATGAAAAGGTCAACAGGTCATCAAATTCAAACGAGGTGAGTGTGATTCGAAGTCTAAACGCCACAATTGGTGCTTTAATCCTAACTTTCAGAACACTGTCCAAATGGAATATTCAACACCAACATGCAGATAATAAGATACAAGTGACAGTCTCCGATTCTCACCCTCGTTTAAAGAAGTGTTCTGTGCAGAGATCTAACTTCTTTCTTGGCTCCGTGAACAGTGCCGCTAAGTTACATAACAAGCTAATCAACAAACTTTCATTAGTTTTCAGACATCTCATGATCTGCGAAAGAATATTATTCTTTCGCAGATCATGAGATGCTTAGTAATTTTACGATGTAGCATACGAAATCTTATTAATTAATTGCCTCAGGTAATAATTATTTATTTTGATCCGAAATGAAATGTGATACCTTTTCCAATTGCAGTTATCTGGAAAACATATCCAGAAAAATCCTGTGCTGCAAGTTCAGAGTTTGCGGGAACACTGGGTGCCAAGAGAAGAAAATTAATAATACAGTGTCTCATTGCCATCCAGTCCAATGAAGAGGAGGAAATAACTTGTTTACTTACCTATTTTTATTTTTCAATTTTATTTATTATTATTATTATTATTATTATTATTATTATTATTATTATTATTATTATTATTATTATTATTATTATTATTATTATTATTATTATTATTATTATTATTATTATTATTTTATTATTATTTTATTATATTGATTATTTTATTTAATTTTTTTAATTTTTGAGGGGCACTAGCTAGCTGTCGATTATAGTATTTTAAAGACTGTTTTTATCTGAAATTTTGTTCTCAGGGCTTTTCCCTTTCATGAGCATTTCTCATTGTTTATTTTTAACTGTTCCATTATATTGAAATAAATATTATATATTGTGGTATATAATTTCACCATATTATGGTGAAATAAAATTTTATGAGTGAGCTGCATTATATCACACTGGAGTTCCTTAGTTTCACTTAGTTCACAATCCAAATCCTCTTGTGATTCCATTAAACATTGTAAGCCTATTCATGAATGACAGGTAATTATGAGATTTTGTATTGAATTTATGTTGATAATTTTAAAAGCCACTCACATCAAATCATTTAAATGGCAATTACTTGCTTTGCTTTCCCAAGTCCATGAAGCTCAAAGAATTGAAATTGTTTTGAAAGAATTTCTTATAGAATCAGCTGAAGCAAAACAATATATAATTATTAATTATTATAGAATGCAAATGACACGGAGTGTCGTACTATAATTTTTAATTAAGGAGTTTTAATTTAATGTAGTAAAACCTTAAAAAAAATAATCTCGATTGCATGCATCAATCAGTGTTTGCTGTTATCTTGAAATCGCTATTTGTTGTATTAAAATTATCTTCAATGCATCAATTACTGCAGATGAGAGCTGATTCTTAAAGATCTCGTCGTACTTTGGCTCCAAATCTTCACTAAAAAATCCTAAATGATTTCATCTAAAGGATTTAGATTCATGCCACTGATAATTAATTCCCACTTGGCTGCTAAAAATCTGTCAATTTGCTGTTGCTCTCGATATCAACCTATTCTTCAAGCTGCTATTATTGATAACCGAAAGTATTTAGTCGCTTTGAATCTCGCCGCTATCATAACGAACTTTGGCAACATTATACCAATGTGAGCGATCAATCCATGCTATAGAGTATCTCTACCTAAAACTTTAAACCAATTTAATTTACGTGGACTTTGAAACAGTCAAACTCACCCATGAGAACATCCTTCTCGTATGCACTGCTCAAAGGCAGAGAGAGCAATCCGAGTAACAAGTACCACATCTTCATGGCAATCTCCAAATACAATACCCGAACACTTTTTATAGTTGAGTTTGTGGCGACACATGTTGGAACTGCAGCACACCAGATGTCGCCATGTCCCCTCGCAGTCATTAGCACCACGCCGCGTTGTTCTTAATTATTGTTGAAACATTGTTATGACAGGTCAGTGACCCTTCCATGAACTCTGCGAGGAGAGCCCAGTTCTTTCTGCCTGATCGACCTTCTTGCTCGGATGGCGGGAAGGGGGGGAGGGGTTTAGTGTATGGCGTATTGGTGGGTCATTTCAACTCATTTGGGCTTGCACTTCTATTTGGCGATGATGCCAGACTAGTTGCACCTAATTATGATAATAAAACTGAATTTAAGTAATAATTATTAACATTTATCTACATAGCGCCATATATAATCCATTGAATAATGTTCTGTGGCGCTTTACTATACTGAGCAACAGAAGAATGTATGCATGTTTTGAATCGCCCATAGAGTATTGCAAACTAAATTTACTGCTGAAATATGATTGGTGGGTGTGTTCAGTATCCACCCAAGAGTAATTATTCAGAGGTTGGAGTTTCTGGCGGCTACATGGAATCGAATGTTGAATGTGAGGTTGGGGTCCAAACGCAAAATCACACTTTAGATGGAATGATTATTTTATTGAGAAAAAAAAAAATGCTTAAAGAATGTCAACAATATGAACTGTGGCCTCCCATTACCTCAATACAGGCCATGTACTTTCGCGCATGCTGCGGATGAGAATTCGGATCCTCTCCTGGGCCAGTGCAGTCCATTCTTCAAGAGGTCCACCGCAAGTACTGCTGCGCATAACCACCTCGATGCTACAGATGCGGTTATGTTCCGTGTGTCTTCCCACTTCTGGCTTTCTTATTGGGTGTCCGTGGGATCCGACGATATCGTCTGCGCCCGGTAGATGGGTGGAAACGGTTTCGGAAGGGAACCAACATTCAGGATTGCAGGATTCTACCTCCTGGTCGTAACCCGAGTTCTCCCAGACGTGGCTCGATCTCCCACTGTCTCTATAGTGCTGAGGCGTAGCCGGAGGGTGAGCAGTGTAGCCCAGGTACAATTATCGAGGGCGAAACATGTTGTACAGGAATGGCAGCCTGAATTATCCCTATTTTGCACACTCTTTCCAACGAGCTTAGAGGATGCATTGAGAAACGAAAGGTGGTAAACAACTCGTAAACCGTCGAAGAAAGAAGGATTAAAGTTTGGTTGGTTTCCATTTATGATTTGGGAAGATATCTGAAATGAACAACTTTCTCTGATCATCTCTATTGTTGATCAACCAAGCAAATTTTCTTTTTGTAAATTCATTTAGTGACCATTCAGGACACATGCAACTGATTATGAAGAGTTCAAATTCCTTTGAGCCCATAACACAATAAACATGAAAGTGTATAGTTTCTTTTGTTGCTCAGTATATAAATTAAACAATGAAGGAAACACAGTCCGCAAAATTCGATCAAATAATGTTTGAAAACGAAAAAAGACTCACAGACGAATGAGTGTAAAACCCCTGATTGGGGTAAAATACATTAACAAAGTCACAGAGAAACATTATGTTTTTATTGGAAGGTTTTTTATTGACAGATTTGAGACCATTTAATATTCCTCGCCTTCCTCCTCTCCCTCTCCTTCAATGGAGTCGACTCCAACCTCTTCGTAGTCCTTCTCCAGGGCAGCCAGATCCTCCCTGGCCTCAGAGAACTCTCCCTCCTCCATGCCCTCTCCGACGTACCAGTGCACGAAGGCTCTCTTGGCGTACATCAGATCGAACTTGTGATCCAGGCGAGCCCAGGCCTCGGCGATGGCGGTCGTGTTGCTCAACATGCACACGGCACGCTGCACCTTGGCCAGATCTCCACCGGGGACCACGGTTGGGGGCTGGTAGTTGATGCCGACCTTGAATCCAGTTGGGCACCAGTCGACGAACTGGATGGTGCGCTTAGTCTTGATGGTTGCGATGGCAGCGTTGACATCCTTGGGCACGACATCTCCTCTGTACAGCATGCAGCAGGCCATGTACTTGCCGTGACGGGGGTCGCATTTGACCATCTGGTTGGCTGGCTCGAAGCAGGCGTTGGTGATCTCAGAGACAGACAGCTGCTCGTGGTAGGCCTTCTCAGCAGAGATGACTGGAGCGTAGGTGGCCAGAGGGAAATGGATACGGGGGTAGGGCACCAAATTGGTCTGGAACTCAGTCAGATCAACGTTCAGGGCTCCATCGAAGCGCAGGGAGGCGGTGATGGAGGAGACGATCTGGCCGATCAGGCGGTTCAGGTTGGTGTAGGTGGGGCGCTCAATGTCCAGGTTCCTGCGGCAGATGTCGTAGATGGCCTCGTTGTCGACCATGAAAGCGCAGTCAGAGTGCTCCAGGGTGGTGTGGGTGGTGAGGATGGAGTTGTAGGGCTCAACCACAGCAGTGGACACCTGAATTGAGAAAAAAACCACCAGTCACGTTTACTCGAATTGTGTTCATGATGATCTTACCTGAGGGGCAGGGTAGACAGCGAACTCCAGTTTCGACTTCTTGCCGTAGTCAACACTCAGCCTCTCCATGAGCAGCGAAGTGAATCCAGAGCCAGTGCCTCCACCAAAGGAATGGAAGATGAGGAAGCCCTGCAGTCCAGTGCACTGGTCAGCCAGCTTCCGGATGCGGTCAAGGACCAGGTCGACGATCTCTTTTCCGATGGTGTAGTGACCACGGGCGTAGTTGTTGGCGGCATCTTCCTTGCCGGTGATCAACTGCTCAGGGTGGAACAGCTGGCGGTAAGTTCCAGTGCGGACCTCATCAACCACGGTGGGCTCCAGATCGACCATTACGGCACGGGGGACGTGCTTGCCAGCGCCGGTCTCGCTGAAGAAGGTGTTGAAGGAGTCATCTCCGCCGCCAATAGTCTTGTCAGAGGGCATCTGACCGTCAGGCTGGATGCCATGCTCCAGGCAGTACAACTCCCAGCAAGCATTTCCGATCTGGGTGCCGGCTTGACCGACATGGATAGAGATGCATTCGCGCTGAAAAGAAATGATGCCGTCATTGATATTAGGATAATGACTATATCCTTCAGGATACTGCAATACACAACAATGAAGTAATGCATTTAAACAATACCAGTCTAAAGTTTTAAGCGCCGACTCTGAATTTGCTGAGTCTTCTGTAACATCGGCCAATATCAAGAGCGAGAGAGAAAGACGCCGTACTCACCATTTTTGGTTGATTGGGGGCTCAAATACTTTGAATGGAGGTAATCTGCCTCTTACAGACGACTGTTACGAGTCAGAGCAAGAAACCAGCGAGAGTAATGCAACGCGTTCTCGCCAGTCCTTTTATACCCACAATGTTATGTTGCTTGGCAACAACAAAACACGCGTGTATCATGCAGGTTCAGGAGCCGCAGGCAAAATTAATTGAATAAGAAATGTGGATGCTTGTTGATCTAGTTAGTACATGATTTCACTTCGGTGTATTTGCTGCGGAGGCCATACCGGTGATAAATGGTCTTGGTGTTGAGATTTCGACTAACAAAGTTCAAAAGAGAGAAGGCTACGCGTGTCCCTAATTGTTGCTCTGGGCGAATGCATTCAATCTAATTTTAATCCAAGATATCACTGTATTCAAGGAGACCACGCGAGAGCAAGCACTGCACTTGCATGGAGTATCTTGGGTTGTTGTAAATATATCAGTAACTGTTAGGCCAACAGCTTGCTTGTACTCTACAACTTACTTGACTCACAACAACATGTGTAAATGTTTGTATAAATATAATAAGTTCATATAATTCAGCCTCAGTTCCAATGAAATTACTCCACCAGCACACATTGAAGCTGATCCCCAATCAATTCAAGGACTCAGGCCAGCATAGATCTCATCTATTATAAATTGACTAGTATTGTCGCGTGCTTCGTGCTATCTCCGAAGCAATTGATCGATTAATGACGTTGATTTGCATTGAAGGATTCGGTCATTTAACCTTTCAGTGTATTCTGTGATTATATCGAATTTCGTTGATAGCGCTTGTTCACAGGCAGTCACACTATGATAACCATGTTAATGCTTTCACTTCGGAAATTCCTAAGTGAAAATTGAATAATATTTGAATTTAATTAACGATGATTGTTTTTTATTTTTTATTTTATTTTATTTTATTTTTTTTTTTTTTTTTTTTTTATTATTATTGCATTGCATTGCAATACAACTAACATCCCCGTTTGAATTCGATGTTTGGGATCTGATGATGCTTAGCAACGACGATTATATTATTTCAGTCACCTGGAACTGACTGGTTAGTTTATTCAGCCAACACCACTCAATCAGACGAATCGCACACTTGGTTCTTAGCTTCTGAGTCTTGTTCAAACATGCAAAGTGATCTGACTGTCAGCTCAAGTGTTGTTTCAATAACGACTCAATCCTCGTGGCGTAGATTCACACCATGCAAGTGCGTGTTTGACAAGGTGAT
Source organism: Capitella teleta (assembly GCA_000328365.1). NCBI lineage: Eukaryota > Metazoa > Annelida > Polychaeta > Capitellidae > Capitella > Capitella teleta. Next base: position 42,109 of record KB309354.1, read on the forward strand.
CGTTCAGCAGAGTTATTTTAAGGGGCTGAGTCGATTACAAGTATAATTTGCTGGATGACATTGGTGTGAAGATGACATTGGTGTGTTCCCTTCCAATCCGCGTAACTATGTGCAACATTTTGGACAATTACAATCTGAAGTTAGTGGCTGTGATTCTAATTATTACGAGGAAACGTGATTGTTGCGGAGATATCAATCAAAACAATAATGTATAATATACACAGGTTTATCGAGTATAATCACAGATAGATCACAGGGTGTAATTTTAATACGTTATTTATGTACTTTATGGCCCAAACGTTGAGCTATTCTGACAATGCCCCTCGAATGAGTGAGCACATCGACACCAAACACAACAACACACAGCGTTGTGAGGAAAGCGATGCTCACAGCTCCGATCGTGTCTGCGTTTTGAGCCTCGACCGGGACAGGGGCAATGATGGCTGATTTGTTCACTGGAAAATGGACACTTGGTAATCAAAAGGTGAACATGATATTCTCACCTATGCATTCCTCTGGTTCAGGGATCCAGGTAGAGTAGATGGAACAGACGGCTGTGCTATTTACCTGTCCGCCGGGCAACATCAAATTGGTATCCGAATCGCAAGAGTAGACGAGTTCTGTCATGTAGTTTGTACTAGTAGTGTGTATAACATGGGACCAAGTCGGTAGAGGACAGATCACCTCTGCCCAAAATCAATCCAATTGTGTCATTTATGCCTTGAATCAAACGAAACCCTCACCGTGACATTCTATGTCGACGCCCAACCACTGCCCATGTTCACCGCAGATGACCTCTTTCTCCGTTGTCTTGTCTGCAAAACTGAATCCAAACTGACACCCAAACACAATGCTTGAGTTGAAGGTGGTCGGGGGTGGTTGAAATACTTGAGGCGAGGCATTTTTGATGATTGGTTGACTGCCGCAATCCACCACTGAACACAAGTCAACCAATTGTTAACATAAATGAAATGTAAACTCACGATGGCATTCAATATGTTTCACAGGTGACGTCCATCGGCCATTTGATGAACACTCAATTACATAAGATGACAAAGGAGGAGCAAACCGATGTCCTGTGAGACATGCATATCTAGCTTCACTTTCGAAGACAGTGTCCGTGTATTCCACGAAGGCATGAAGTATCTCCGGTGGAGTCCCACAATCTTTCCCTGAAATGGAATCATCGGTAATGTTGACATTAAATTTGCTTCATCCTAACTCTGGCAAATGCTGTTCAACGCCGTCCAGTTCTGAGCAATGCACGTGATGGTATCGTCAATCGGATAATGTACACTGCTGACATTGAGCTCATATCCAGGAATGCATGTAAACCTGACAATTTCAGCGGGGTTTGCAAAGGAAGAATTACTCTCAGCATTTGCAAGTTCAGGGACTGGTGGGCATCTGTTTGCTGTGAATAAAACCCTCCACCAATAAGGCAAAATTGTATCATGAATAACTACCCTGGCAATCGTCTGCTATTGCTGTCCAATTTCCATGTCCTCCGCATTGAGTGAATTTCATCTCTTGCCCATCTGAGAATCGAGTGTCTGCGAGGCAAGTGAACTGAACCTTGGATCCCCAGTGAGTGGCCGTGGAGTTGGCCTCTGAACCAGATGGGGTCACAACAGAGGGACACGTGATCGCTGTGAGGAATTATGAAACACAGCTATACAGTCACTACAACACCCACCAGTACAGTCGGTAGCCGCGATATCCCACAGTGCATTGCTCTGACAGGTGATTGACCTCGTGAACTCCAGAGGGTCTTCGTAGTGAAATCCAGGTAGACAGGTATATTTAACGACGGCATCCAGGTGGTTGTGCAAGTGATCAGGTAGGGAATTGGGGAATGTTTCCACCGCACGGCAGTATTTCTCTATGGGTAGATAAAGACAATCAGTAAAAATCAGATGCAGTACACATACAAACTAGAACATTGAGGAATATCAGCTTCACTCCAACTCCACTGTCCATTCATGCACTCAATTGGCCTCTGGGGTTGACCATCTGGAAAGTTGTAGCCTGCCATGCAACGGTAGGTAACCTTGTCACCATGCCTTGTTCCCAGAATTTCCGCCGTTGCATGTGCGACCAATAACGGAGCATGACACGTCTTTCTGGATTCTAGGAAACCGAATGGGATATAACAGAAGATTAAAGCGAGATGCATCCGTATACCACCACAGGAACCAGGAGACGCAGACCAAAAACCACTGGCTGAGCATTCGATTGATCTTTCAGGGGCTCCAAAGCGCTCCAAAGCATTCATCGAGCATGAAGTTGTCACAACGCCATGAGTGGCGACTCTGCCGTTAACATTGATAACGGGACAAGTGATTCCTTGAAAAGAAATAGCATTATACTCAATCTTACTTTAAATAAACTGCACGGACTCTGACAGTCTTCAGGTATGCTGCTCCACTCCTGGTTCTTTTGGCAAATCGTGCTTCGCGTGATGGCACCATCACGAAATTCAAAACCAACATCACAGGTGATCGTAACAACTGTGGTAACGATTCTCTCTCTGGTATTGATGGAGGCATGATGCAAATTTGGTATTGGCAAACATTGTAGCGCTGTTAAAATGGATGTGATATGACTCAATTATTCCAGTTACTGTTACTAGTATACGTTGGCAGTCGGGCATCACAGCGGAGTACATTCCACTTGGTAGACACGTCATAAATTCAAACATCCTGCCATTCGGAAAGGTGTGCAGTGGGTGGCATCTGTAGACAATGGTCGAACCAGGGTTGATTGAGGAGAATTCTCTGATTCCGTTTTTAATCAAAGGCGGATATGCACAAGGCACTAGACAATTGGGACATCATATTATGATGCATTATGGGAAAACTACCCTACACTCACCGATCGGCGTATTCTCCGACAAAGCTGTAAATTAGAGCACGTTTATATTTTCACGATCCAGGATTCCGCAACTATTTTAACACCCACCTTCGCATACTGGGAGGTCACCCGCATAACTTCCATTACTGGAACATTTCAAGATTGTGTCAGAGCTCGAAGTCAAGAAGCCCTCTTTGCAAATGTATACAATGTATCCATTGTAATATGTGGAGCCATGTGACACAGCATTTGGCACATGAGGGGGAGGCCCACAATTGATGGCTAAATATTAGCGCAGGTAACTCGATGACAATACGTGCAACCTACTCACGACCACAGACCGGCATTTCTCCAATCCACGAGCCATTTGCTGAGCACTTGGTATCTGCATTACCTGTATTGATTGAATATCCCTCGATGCACTCAAATGTCACTGTGCCATGAGCAGCGTAACTCCCTCGATGAGTTGAGTGGGCAACAGGGCCCGGCTCTGGACACTCTATGGATAGTATCATTCATGGCATTAATGTGCTGGTATAAGGGTGTAAAATATTCACCAGTGGAAGACTCGCAGGTCGGTTCAACGCCATCCCATTGCTGATTGGCCAAGCAGGTTCGTGACGCTTGGCCACTGGTCAGAATGAAGCCGTCATTACACTCGTATCTTATGACGTGGCCAAAGGTGTAATTGTCCCCCACAATTCTTGCATTTGCGGGTGTATTAGGAACACCACAGTCACTCAAAGTGCAATTGAAGTCAGTTGTTGACCATGATCCAGATGCCAAGCAACTTATGCTTGGTTTTCCTCCGCCTGCGACATAGCCCGGCAGGCATTCGAAGCTGACCTCGTCGCCATAAACAGAGCCATAGGGCTCAACCAATGAAGCTGCAGAGATATTTCCCGGAGGTCCACAATCGACACGGGAGCACTCCACCTGTTCTCCTGTCCAAGTTCCATTCCATTGACATGTCTTAGTTGGTGTTGCCGGATCCAGAGCGAACCCGGCGTTGCACTCATAGGTCACTTGATCTTGGTAGCGGTAAGCAGAACCAATGACGACACCATCTTCAATGTCTCCTGGCTGATCACATTCCACAATTTCACAAATTGGTTGACTGCTACTCCATGACCCGTCTTCTAGGCACTCAATGATCAGACTACCAGAGGCAAGTACATAACCAAGGTCACATTCGTATTGAATGAGACTAGCATATGTGAAATCAGGAGTATTGACCACCATCGCTTTGGTAGCATTGCCAGGATCACCGCAGTCGACCACCTCGCAAACAGGAGCAGTTCCGGACCACGATCCATCGCTGAGGCAGAGACGGATCAGGTCTCCCTCCGTGTGATTCCAACCCACTGAGCACTCATACTGAGCAGTAGTCCCATAAGAATGCGGCTCAGGCGTCAACAAAGTGGCGTTCGTGGATAGCGGGCTACTGCAATGAATGACTTCACAGGAAGGTTTTGCACCACTCCATGACCCAGTGCTCAAGCATTTTTGGCTCAGGTTACCAGAGGCAAGAGCGTAGCCTTCGATGCAAGCGTATTCAACAACTCCAGAATATTCAAAGTGGGTAAAGTTGATCAGCAGAGCATGAGTGGTATTATCGGGCTCTCGGCAGTTCACCCAAACACACCTTGGCTGCTCGCGTGTCCAGCTTCCATTGCTCTGGCATGTTCGCTCTTTGTTCTCGCTGTGGTCAAAGACCTGGCCAATTGGACATCCGTATCTCACTACATCTTCATATACGTAAGGTCCAGCGGTGAGTAGGATCGCAGAGTCATTTCCTGGTGATCCACAGCTTACTCTTTCACAAGATGTGTTTGATGATGTCCAGTTCCCATTTTCATCACACGTCGAATTACTTCCGCTGCTCGGTGTCATAATGAACCCCTCGTTACAGGTATACTGCACTTGATCTAGATATAAGGATCCGTTCCCGCTTCTTACACTGTTAGCAATTATTCTCGGAAAATCACATGATATTTTCTCACAGTTGATTTCAAGGGTTCCATTCCAAGAGCCATCACGGAGACAGATTAAAATCGGACCATCTTCCTTTGTAAAGTAGCCCGGCTTGCATTTGACTTGAGCGATGGAGTTGAATTCCCGGTTGCCATCCACATATTCAACGACGCTGCTGTCAGACGGCAACAATTCTTCGCACAACAGCTTCTCGCACGCAGGTGGACCCCTCGTCCAAACCCCATCATCACACACTGATGTGTAATTTTTAGGAATCAAGACGTATCCTTCGTTGCATTCATACTCCACTTCACCTCCATGTATGGTGGAATATGTCACCAATCTCCCGTTACCGAGGTTATCTTTCAGCAGGGAGCATTGTTGGTGGCACACGAATGCACCAACCCACAGGCCATCTGCACTACATTGCAGGGTTTTATTATCTGGGCTTTCATAACCACTAACACAGGAATACTCAATCACACTTCCAAAGACATTGTCTGGGTACAAGTGCAACGATGCTCTTGGAATGACTGGCGGTTCAGTACAACGAACAATTTCACATGTTGGAGTTGATCCATTCCAATTGAAGTCATCTAAACACGTCCTAAGAAGACTTCCTGATCCGTGGTTGTACCCTGTGTTGCACGTGTATTGCACCTCGCTTAGGTAAGTGTGGTCATTGTAATGTAGCATGCCATTGGCTATTGATTCGGGTAGCGGGCAGTAGATCACTTCGCAGCTGGGGAAGTCTTGAAGCCAGGTACCAGCGACAGAGCAGCTCACCGTAGATGAACCATTCACGTAGAAACCTTCCATGCATGTGATACTCACATCTGTCCCAGCTCCCCCAGACCCAGAAACGGCTCCATAGTCAATGACAGGGATGTCAGGGCAGTAAATTCCTGTCGGTAAATCGGCACATAATTATACACAAATTACATTTGTACAATAATAGTTACAATACTTACCGCGAGTAGGTCGTACTTAATGGGCATATTTATTTATGGGTGATATCGCAAGAATCAAGCAATCATGTACATTGTCTGCGAGACAATTATGCCCAGCAAATGCGAAATAGAGTCCACTTGTCTCTGTGTTAGCATGTTCTGTGTAGGTTGCTCGAAATGCGGAGAACAAGAACAGAACATTTTGGTTGAGATGGTATCGCCCTACTGAATTTACCCCAGAAACCAATAAAACCATGGTTAAATAACACATAATGGCAATAAACGTGTCCCTCGTAGACGTGTAATCGATGAGATGAAAAAATCTTTGTCATTTCCGTATACCCATAATCTTATACTCGGAAGTTTGTACCATATCTATTAGAAGTCTAGTTAATGGAACTTTATGCGACCATCTGTTATTGATCACACTATATCATAATATAGAATTGCCACACGTACACAAATACGTTGTCATACTTATTTTCATATTATTTTTGTTTTGTTTATGGAATCGATTGGCTCAATCAAAGTACTCACTCTGACATATGGCTTCCACAATAGTCCACTCAGTGTGCTCGCATGTGGTCGTTACACTCAAATTACCATTCTCCAGAGCATATCCTTCGTCGCATTTGACAAGGGCCTCGTCTCCTGTGACATAATTTCTTGTCAAAGGTTCGTATACGGAGGAATTTCCAAGAGATATAAATCCGAGCCAGCAGACTGTTAATGAAACTTGAAACGTTATCAATTGGGCATGGTATTTAACTCACATGGGGCGCACATCAACGTAGCAGGATTCCAGAAGTGTGTGAAAATATTTGACATACAGCTTCGATCATAGCTACCAGAGACGTAATAGTGTTTATCTTGACACTTTAGTGAAACCGTGTCAGATGAGTATGCTGTCATCAATGAATCTTCTTTCAAAATGGCTCCATCTGTGTACGTCAAGGGGTTAGGACAAACGGCCTCTGTGAAGGATGTTACTTGGTCATAAATCAGCAGAAATATTTCATCACTTTACAACAGCATAGTAGGGACAAATGGCAGGTGTGAATAATGATAATACACTACCATCAGGTTTAAAATCGCTTAATAACATGACGACCATCACACACACACACACACACACACACACACACACACACACACACACACACACACACACACACACACACACACACACACACACACACACACACACACCATCACAGACCACCACACACATACACCATCACACACACACACCATCACACACTATCACACACCATCACACACACCATATCGCACACACACACGTACACACCATGCAGTGTGGAAAAGGCCAAGAAAACTCTCAAAAACATCATTCCAAATTTTTGCCTTTTATTTTTTTTAATTTTTTTTTAATTTTTTTTTTTTTTTTTTTTTTGGGGGGGGGGGAGGGGGGATTGTGATTTCTAGGGGGCTACATCTCCGATTGGGCCACAGTAGTGCTGTTCAACTGCGTAACAAGGTCAGGCGCTATATACTACTGTCTATGGTGGTATACAGGATAAAGACCTCTTGGGTCTTATCGATAACTAAGGGAAAACCCAAGGCTTCTGTTCTGGCGTCTGTATCTCCAAGGCATTTGATACCGTTGACCACCGAATCATAGCAGCCAAACTTGAGTCGAGTCGATGGTGAACTAACTGATGACAAAAAACGCATAGCTGACGGCTTCAATCATTGTTTTGTTAATCTTGGACCAAACCTAGCGAGCGGCATCAAACCCAAGACAAACCAATCACCAGAATCATTCCTGGGCGTTGAAAACAGGAGCACCCAAAGCATATTTGTCAATCCAGTCACCATCGATGAAGTAATAACAGCAATGAAAACTCTCAAATCAGGCTCAGGAGCTGGATGGGATGATGTAAAACCAAGTGCTCTGAAAGAAGTCGCCGATCTGATTGTTGTCCCACTCACTGATCTCATCAACCTCTCACTGCAACAAGGAGTCGTGCCAGTGGAGTTGAAAATTGCCAGAGTCGTACCAATCTACAAAGCAGGAGAGAAACAAGAGCTAGTGAACTACCGCCCTGTATCAGTGCTCCCAAGCGTTTCCAAAGTCTACGAGAGAGTGGTGTACAACAGAGTGATTTCGTTTCTCGAGAGAAGCAATTCCTTATCTCCCCTGCAATTTGGCTTCAGAAAGAACCACTCGACATCCCTTGCGCTCACATACTTTATAGATAAAGCAACGCAGGCACTTGACAATCGAGATAACTTCATCGGCATTTATGTTGACCTCTCCAAGGCATTTGATACCGTTGACCACCGAATCATAGCAGCCAAACTTGACCATTATGGTATCAGAGGGATGATGAAGGACTGGCTCATTGACTACCTCAGAGGCCGCTCACAGTTTGTGTCGTACAACAACCAAGCATCTGATCACCTACCTGTTACTTGTGGAGTACCCCAGGGGTCGATACTCGGTCCCCTGCTCTTCTTGATATACTTGAATGACCTGCCACAAGTCTGTAGTGTGTTTGCTGAGTGGTTGCGTGTGAATAAGCTCTCACTCAATGTGCAGAAGACCAAGTGCATGTACTTCACTATCAACCCCAGGGCCCGAGAGAGAGAACTCCCAGTGAACATTGAGGGAGCCCCGGTGGCAACAGTAAAAGAGACTAAGTTCTTAGGCGTAATTGTACAGAACAACCTCCGATGGACTGCTCATGTGAACTACATCAGCAGGAAGATTGCAAAGGGCATTGGTGTACTCAGCAAAGTCCGACACAAACTGCCACAAAAGAGCTTGATCTCTCTGTACTTCACTCTCGTATACCCGTACCTGCACTATTGCAACAGCATATGGGCAGCAGACTCGGCCACCAGTACAACAGTGCTACACCGACTCCAGAAGCGTGTGGTCCGAGTCATTCATAAACTGCACCCAAGAGAGAGCACTGGGGCATACTTCAGATTGGCAGGCATTATGACCATCAGTGAAATCAACAGAATCGAAACTGCCATCTTCGCCTACAAATGGAAGTTCAGCCTACTCCCTACTCTCTTTGGCCGCTTCTTTTCCCTCCGGAGTGACACTCACTCACGGCAAACCAGGAGTGCTCAGACTTTCAATCTGATCAAGTGTCGAACTGAAACACGAAAGCGATCACTAGCTTTCCGAGCTGCAGCTCTACTCAACAGGATTTACGAACTCAATGTTATCACATTCTCAACCATAATGTCAGTCAAATTATTCAAAAGAACCATGAGAAATGCCGTCATCGATGGAATGTTTTAGTACCATGCTTATAATCAATATCATGTCTTTGAACCCATAATGTTAACTATCATCAGCCTCTCCTTTTTGTTTTGTTTTGTTTATTTTTTTGTGTTTTTTTTTACCCGCACCCTTGCACTGCAAGAATTAAATGAGTAAGCAAATGTTGGGGCCCACAAGCACTATGCTTCCAGCCCCCTTTCATCATTATAAAAAAAAAACCAAAACCATCCTTGATAACGATGTTCATAATGATTAATGATGAATAAACCACATTTGATTTGATTTGATTTGATTTGATCACACGTATGGGTTGCGTGGAGCCGTATAACCCAATCATATACCTCATGCCTCATGCAGTTCCACGCAGAAGGAACCGACGCCCCTTCTGTAATTATACCAGTGGTGCGGTTGTGTGATATGTTGGTGGACACCGTTCTGATATGAGAAATAATAACCCGCTCACCTGTGACGACTACCATTGGTGTTACCATGGCAACGATCTCGCTCCGTGAAATAATTACGTCACCGGGATGGATTGAAGAGAGTTCTTTCACGAATTTGTACTGATTTTGATCGCAGATGCAGTCATTTTCACAGTCCTTAAAATTCGTTTGAACGTCTCCATCATGAATGAATTGAAATCCCAATTCTTCAAATTTCTTCGTTTCCGAGCTGATGCACACGTGAATAAATAGATACTTGACGTAGGGTTCTATTGCCTCCCACAGTCGGTTATTGAACCCGACCGCATACATCTGAAACGGGGTCATCGTGAGGGGGTCGGTGAGGTTGTGGTGCACGTGGACCCTCGCGGGGGTGTGGCCCATGTCGCAGTAGACGGTGAAGACATCTTCGCCGTTTGGGCGGATCTCGTACGCACCGGAAATGGTGTTGCCATCCTTCTGCCATGCTTCACACGTGTTGGGAACCCACTCACAGTAACACGTAGACGCGTACACTGGAATTGCAATTAAATCTAGTTCAGATGAAGTTGTACCAAAATGCAACCGAGATGGATTAAAATATCAACGGTGGTTGAACTGGTTAAGAAAAATTTAATGTGCTATTTGCGGATCCTTTGGGCTTCTCAAAAGTTCTGATAAATACTAAAGGTGTACCATGAAATATAAATAATATAAAGGTGCTCAGGTCATCTTAAAGCGCCGATCATAATGCTCTACATGTACATTGGATGGCGATGTCTCTCGAGTCAAATGTTCATCTATATCTGCGCTTTGGATGGCCCGAGATTGCGTTCTGTTTGGTTCAAAAGTGTCCCCTGGTGGATGCATCAAAACCAGCAGTTTTTGGCCCATTTAAGGCCCACGGACGTGTCAGGTTGTGAAATGCAACTTTGGATTCCGGGCACCAGGTATCAATATAGGTCCAGTCTTGGAATCGTCAAATCCCGTTCCCCGCGCACCAGTTTTACAAGAAAATAACCCCCCCCCCCCCCGCTAGGTTTTTCGCGCCAAAAGCATCACTCGGGCAAGTTCTGCATCTGACGTCAGATGCTACCTGACCAATCAGAACGCTCCATTTTATCATTCTATTCGCGACTAATGTGGAAATTACGACTGTAGGCATATAACAAGTAATTACTTGTAACTTCACGGATTGAAATTTTCGATCAAAGATCATGAACACAGAACTGTGCCTACGACTCGAGTGTAACTATAGTTGGTCCTCTGTATATCGAAACACGGAAAATGACTCGATGCGCCCGACACTCACAGTAAAGGAAACACTCACCGGATGCCAGAATAATGGTCCGCAATTTGAGCCACATCATTGACAACGAATCCAAACTTCACTGTCGTGTAGTACCTTGTCACGTATCTCTCGTTATAGAGATGGTAATGCCAGGGCATCTATCCATATTTCAATACATGGCACAATGAGAATGTCTGTCAGCGGTTCAATGACCCTTTTATAACAGGTATGAACACTTTAGCAATCGACAATGGAATTATTGGCGTGTTCTGCATGAATTGCATATTAATTATGTATCAGTGAATGATTAAAGTGACCGTCGATTGGCAGGCATGCATGCTAGCACTTAAGGACGCTACGCACAGCAACGAGCGACAGCAACGAGTTTGATTGTCCAGAATGGAAGCATTGGTTGTATTGGTTATGAATTATGGAAGCGTGATAATAATATATACACTTAATTATAAACGTTGTTCTAAATAATTTGATTTTAGTTTAGATGCTCATACTTCATAGCGTAGTTGGTCGGTAAATAACTCCCACACCCCCTCACTGATGCAGCTACATAAGGTGTTTACGAAGACTAATGCGATTGCGGTCTCATAAACCAGCCATACATATTCTATTATTTAATTATGTATGTAGATCATTACTTCAGAAGTGTCAAATTTATATCACACACAAATACTTCAACTTCCAATCAATTTATGGGGCAGTTATGGGTATATCACCAATAAAATGAGACACAATCATCGATGTTTGCAATAAAAAGAGTGTGACGTCATTCACAAATCAATAATTGAAATTATGTGATGAAATAGGTATGATTTGCGTCGTTCAAACTGAACTTCCAAGAAGTGACGAAGTGCCATTTGACGCAAAATAATGTTTTATTTATAAAATCAGTTCCCAGAAGCTGAATATAACGACTTGCTGGGGGTGGATTATGTTACAATGCAAACATGCAAACGAAGAAAATAATTATAATAGTTAAGAGAAAAAAAAATAAGATGCGGTGATTTGCGTCACCATACGTAAAAATTAATTTATCAATTGAAACTCTGTCCTGCTATTAACAATACAGGTTATTTACCTGAAATTTAATGCACCAAAAAGAAATATATTATATATATAATTATTTGTTAAATTTAACAGTTACCAGGAAAAAAAATCCCATATTACAAATATCCGAAAATTCAGTTTTAAATAATCAATTTTTTACTTTTATTGATTCGTGTATTAATGAGTATTTTCGCGAGTTCATTCAACTAACTTTAACACGTGCGTGCGTTTGGCGATTTTAGACGCTGGCGTGTGATCACACCTCTGGGCGAACGCCGAATAAACTCAGCTTTCATGGAGCTAAGGCACTAGAGCTACACACTAGTCGTGATTTCCTCATTCAGCTTAGCTTTCAGAAAAGTAAAGTATAAATATCGAGGGTGAGGATGTCGTCCAGCAACAATCGACTTCTGACTTCATCTTCTGAATCGAAATGGACCCCCAAGCCTCGAACGAATCTTGTGACTCTCCGCCACAGGATTTATTTGACCTTTTCTCGGTGAGTTACAACATCAAACTCCGAACACCAGAAACAGTTGATGCACTCTAAAAACTTCCGATTAAAATAAGTTATAAATCCTATCAAAAAAGTATCATTTAGCTGGGTTTCATCTTCTCTTGGTCCATCTGACCACTTTCTACTCTCTTTTTTTTATGATACGCTTCAGATTAATATTATTTAAAATTTAAATATTGAGTTATAAAAAAATAGTTCTAGTAATAGTTCGATATCTCCAAGACTAAATTTAATATACCTGTGCATCTAATGGATGTATTACTGAACACCAAACCAAACCCGGACATCCATCTCTAATAAATCCTTTGCTATATTTCCAGGAGTTTACGCAGGATGAGCAGTCGCGGGTTTTAGCAATAATTGACCAGGATCAGTCTCAGAGTCCTCCTCATCCAACCCCACTCAGCTCCTCTATGACGTCGTCACCTCCTGAGCAAGTTGAGCGAGTTGGAACACAGGATCTGCCAATTGCTACACAGATGACCGATCTCTATGCATTGCTGAGAGAGGTTTCTTCGCTGTCTCCGTTCGGATTGGAACTACTTGACAAGTACGCAGATGAGTCATCAGACATTGAAGAGATGCGATATGAACGTCTGTCTAAGTCTGATGAAGCTGATGATGAAAGAATCAACGAGGAATTCGACGCAATCCACAAACGGCTGATGTTGACGACGAGGGAGGAAGCTCGTCTGCTTCGAGATGCGCATCAACCGTCGGATGAAGCGTCTACCTCTACAACGACGTTTGATGATTCATCTCCGTCCGGGCCTCAAGCGCCTCCTTCATCTGCACCATCTCACTCTCCCCAAAAGAAGAAGAAGAAACTCACAGGAGTGGCTCACATGGAAGAATGGCTGAAGCACCACCCAGGATACTTCAAACCATCAATGGCATGCGTCAAAGTGCTCGCAGCTGACGCTGCATGGAGCAAAGGAAAAGTCATTAAATGGCTGAGGAAAAAGAAACTGGAAATGGAGACATCAGCCGTTCAGAAGAAAAACAATCCGCCACCTCCGATCCCGACGACCCACGCACTGCCGTCTGTTCAATCCAAGCTTTGGATGCAGCAACAGACACAGCTTAGCAATCAGCAGATGCAGCCTCAACTCCAGCAGGTACATCAGCAGACCCAACAGTTGCTGCCGCAAATCCAGCAAATACAGCTGCAGACCCAGCAGATAGCAGCAAACCCAGCAAATACAGCTGCAGACCCAGCAGATACAGCCGCAAACCCAACAGATACATCCACACACCCAGCAGTTGCAGCCACAAACCCAGAAAATGCAGCTGCAGACGCAGCAAATACAGCCGCAAACCCAGCAGTTGCAGCTGCACCCCCAGAAAATTCAACCGCAAACAAATCAGATGCATTCGCACACCCAGAGGATGCATCTGCAGACCCAACAGATGCAGATGCAGGCCCAGCAGATGCAGATGCAGACCCAGCAGATGCAGCCACAACCCTACCAAGTGCAGATGCAGAGCCACCAACAGATAGCGCAGTGGCACAAGAATCAGCAAAATATGCAGCAGTTGATTCCACAGAACTCTCAACAAACCCCCCGGCAAATACAGCTGCAGACCTTTCAACAGCTGCAGCCGCAAACCCATCGACAGCTGCATTCACAGAACTATCAAGAGATATATCCACAATCCCATCAGCAGATGCAGCTGCCAAATCATCAGCAGATGAATCCGCACGCCTACCAACAGGTCCGGCTGCCGATGCACCAACAGGTGTTGCCCAACTCTCATCAGCATATGCCCCCTCAAATGCAGCTGCAGCCCCAGCCTCATCACTATAATGCGCAGATGGGATCGCAGATGCAGCTGCCAATGTTCCACCAGTGAACCTCTAATCGGCCGCACTTTGCTCACCCAATCAAGCATTCCTTCTGTCGTAGTTGCAACCCCTGGGAATAACATCTTAAGAAAATGTCGAGTTGCCATGTGCGAGTTGCTGTGTGTTGAGATGCTATATGTGGATACATTTCATGAAACTGTTGTCAATTCGTCCTTTGTTTCATTTTTTTTTTTCTTTGGTACAATAAATTATGAAGGATTGATGGTGAATGATTTTAATAAAAACGAAAAAAGAAGACAACAATAATTATTTCGTTTTATCTGTGTTTACATGTATTCAAATGCAGACATTTATGCAGTAATTGGTTCCAGCTTTCACGGCTGCCGCATATAACTCAGTTGGCGATACACATCGGCTTTCGTGTTACCGATCTGATGAGAAATTTACTGTGACATTTTCTGCCGAATTCTTTCCTGTGGAGCACATAAAAGTGGAAACCATCAATAACACTGAAATATGATCACAAATTGCACAAAAGTCCTACAGATAAAAATATAGAAAGTTTCATGGAAAAATTGCTGAATCGGGGTTAAAAATGAAATTTTATTCAAGTATCAGACGATTATCATGTGATTTGTTCTAAATCAATTACAAATGCTCCATTTTTCTCTTCGGGGTGGTCTGGTCGTGGCGCTGATTTTACGACCTGGACGCTGTTTCACAGTGCCGTGAAACAGCCTTGCATATCTGAGGACCTAGACCGGGCACAATGAACGCGTAGAATTCGTAGAAATGAGCATTACACTCTGTGGAATAAGCTCACTCATCTCCTTACCTCACTTCACATTCAACTCTACTCCCCAAAACCTTCAAAAACGAATTCGTAAACTTCTTTTCTCAATTAGCATTTAATAAAAATTCATGATATCATCAAATCATTCCTCATGGCGCACAGAGCAATAAAGGTAGTATAGGTAGGATTTTTTCTTGTTAATGATGTTTTCTCTTCTTTTCGTTTCTTTTTGTTCGTTCGTTGTCTTTTTTTTTTTTTTTTTTTTTTTTTTTTTTTTTTTTTTTTGGTGACTGCTATCTCTTGAAAATAAAGCAAACCAATCCAAAATCCACTCCAAATTATGCCCGTTCACCTTTGAGGAAGATGGTGGACAGAATAAGCCGTAATCATAACGCCCTCAAGAGCGCTTCTGTCATTGGGCGTTATGATTGTCTGATCCTAAGATATTTATATTCAGCAGCACACTCAGACAGACACAATTATGTTCTCGTGATTAGGTTTCGATTGTTTATTTGGCTTCCGATTCACTCTAACAGTCTATCTCCTCCCCGTGTTATATCCCATAATTCCTGCAGAGACCACAGATGTGGCGTTGCGTTATATTTTTGTAACACATTACGCAAGGTGGAAAAATCCACATTAGGCCTACTTGTAAAAATACTCTTAAAAATACACTTGTAAAAATACACTTGTAAATATACTTTTCAATTACTCTGTTTAACACAGGTTGGTACCTTACAAAGGGCATATTGATGCCATGCGACGAGGAACCGGAAAGAGTCGATGACTTGAAACTTTTAAAATGCCTCAACCTTGCATTGCAATGCATAGCAAAATGAACATAGCTCATTATGAATTCCAAACAAATATCGCTATCCGTCGCAACGTCGATAATACCCTGCCCAATGCAATCGAACCCTCTACCTCTAGATTTCAGTCTCTACCTATAGTCATGTATAATTATAGATACCAATTTTTACTAACGTTTAACGTTTAACGACTTTTTCTGTTTTAGAGTTTGAGAGTTTTGAGAGTTATATAAAGGCATATGGTGTCAGCAAAAGCTGCGCTTAAACCTTTGCCTCGGAAGTGGTGCCCAACTGCGTGACAAGGCCGCGCGCAGTGTGTGCTACTGTCTATGCAATATAGACAGTCAATATCACCACAGACTCCCATTAAATATAGAACTCCCGGATTTATCGATGCGACTCGGAAGAGTGTGTGGAAACACCTGTCCCGGGTTCCTGCTCTGGCGCCACTATTACGGTATTTACGGATACCGAATAGATGGAGCCGCAAAACCCAATCATGCCTCATGTCTCTTGCAGCCCTAAATGTCTTGCTTGAAAAAAAGAAGAGGTAAGCTCCAAGCTCGTAATAACGAAAACACAACCAATCACTTCATATTGACTTTAATTTACCTTCATCTGGAAAATAATATGTCCACACTAGTAAAGTAGTTGTTTCAGAGAGAGTAGTGACGATGAGAATGTGTAGAGAGTGAGTGAGAGAGTAGAATGAATTCTTGAAAATTATCTGGGTCTTATATACTAGAATCATACATGTGGGGCAGTCTGTGTTTCTAACAGAAAATGCAGTAAATCGGTGCCTTCCAGGCATTTGCCATCAGGAAATGAGTACGTGTTTATTTCTCGGCGAACTTTTTGACCACTCAGCATCGCTGATTCTATTGTAGTGTTTGATGCCTCAGTATTGCCAATTGCTTCTTAGGAGATGGAAGCAATCCCGTGTACGCTCTGCCCGAAGGTCAACATGCATAGGCAAAGTTTATATAATCATATTTACATAGTATGCTATAATGAAACATCGTGTAAACATGTTAGAAGCATCCATGTAATCTTAACATCAGGCTTGTCAGCAAACTTCACTAAAAGGAAATCGAGACCCATGCCTATTTTTCTGTTCTTTTCTTTTTTTCCTAAAAACCAAGGGGTGACGATTGGCCGTTTGGGTGTAGCTCTGTACTGCCGCAGAAGTTCCCATGAATTGCTGATTCCGGTGAGTGAGAGCCACAACAAGATCCACATCATTCGAAACCTTCGGAGATCTAGAAATTCCATCTTGTGTGATTGTTGTATTTTTGCTCTAATCATGTGGATTCTCGTGTTGAATTACGTTTGCACGGATTTTTGTTAGAATGTTTGTATATACTAATAAACATACGAAAACACACTGTATACACCTGTGGTGACATAGCGCCCTCTGGTGGAATGATAAAGCTTATCATGATTGGCCATAATTATCATTAAAATGATTTTTTTTCATTTCGGATTTTGTGCGTAGAAATAGGCACGTATTTTTAGAAACGTGAACAGATCTACATTTCATGGCTTCGACTAAGTTAGAAGGTAATTAATGTTCGTGGGATCTTCTGGTTAACTCATGCGGAAGACGAATGTTAAGGTCAGGTGGGTGACGGGGTTATGGTCATGATTCAGTTGCTAAATAATCTCACTCGACTGCGCATTGGAAGTTATCGGAATTACAGAATCGCTCGACCGTAATCTATGTGACCATATCCTATGTGACCATATTCTATCTGATCATATCCTATGTGACCATATCCTATCTGATCATATCCTATGTGACAATATCCTATCTGATCATATCCTATGTGACAATATCCTATCTGATCATATCCTATGTGACCATGTATCCTATATGTGATCATAAGCATCTCCTTCTCGGGATTGATCCCTGAATCAACAAGTATATATACAGAAACAATTTATAGGTTTTATAAAGGATATATGGAAGTGCATACAGGTGCATGCATGCATGCAAGAAGATGTGTTAATGTTTGAAGCAAGCTCCAATGCGTTGCAGAATGTTTTTGATTTCATTCCAATGCGAGATGATATCCAGAACAACAACTGATCCAAATGCAATCGAGCAGAACAGAATGGCAATTAGACCAATATTCTCGGCAGAGGGCGCCTCCGCAGGCACAGGTGGCGTCACGGCTGACTTGTTTACTGTGGAGAGAAAAATGATCCTTTATCATTACACAGATAAAGGAATAATATAGCTAGCATTAAATGCGTCGATTCTAGTCAACATAAGCAATCCAAGAGTAATAACGTTTCGAACACATGTCATAAAAAGGAAGATGATTCAAACCTAACCCATTAGATGTGATAAAAAAGTACTTGCTTTAATGGGTGATAACCAGACCCCAAAGGAAACTACACGTAAAGCCAGCAAATGCATTATGCTAGCATTGTTACTCTAGCCCTGCGTTTCAACCCTGCACGTCCATAGCGCAATGCACAAGCATCAGAAATGTTACAAAAATTTGCAATAGCCATATGCCTGCTCCATCATCATATCCTACCAACACATTCTTCTATATCCGGCATCCACAATGCGTCTATCTGGCAGATGGCAGATGCGTTCGATCTTGTTCCTCCAGGAAGCATTAGAGTCTCAGAGGCACAAGAGTAGAGTAACTCTGACTTGTATGTTGTGTCAGTCGTCAGGACTCGGACTTTCCATTCCGGCAATTGGCAATGCACCTCTGGAATTCTTAGTGATTATCATTGCTAATAACAGCGGCATTCTTACCTTCACACGGGTGTAAATCTGCTGAGTACGACCACAGGCCATCGTCAGAACATACGATGGTCTTTGATGTAGTGTGGTCTCTAAAGCTTTGGCCGTTTTCACATGTATATGTACAAGAAGTGTTGAATATTGTTTCAAGAGAAGATGGAGTTGCATTTTGCACAAATAAGGGTTGTTCACAATTGATGTCTGCAATAACAAGCGTAAATTATTAACGTAAACCTTTTATGTGTTCGACTATACGTAAAGATCGCTTAATTTGTAATTTAATTTTGTAAGACCCACCTATGCATTTCACACCCAGATCGGTATGCGATACAGGTATCCAGGTTGAGTTCTCGGAGCAGTTCATCACCATCGATTTAGAATGATCAACATCCAACCAGAAACCTAATTTGCATGTGTAGGTCGCCGCGTCTAGATACAATGTATTGGTGAAGTGTAATTTGCTGTTGTTCATAGCCGGTGGTATCCCGCAGTCTTTTTCTGTTGAATAATATTTCCAGTTTATACAGAGATATGAAACCCATAATAAGTTAATTCATAACGTAATCATATACAGGCATGACCAATAGTTAGTCTAGTATGCACTGACTTTGGCATTTCCCTTGCAGACCAGTCCATGTTTTATTAGTGCATGTGATGCTGGGAGATACAGGCTCATCAGCCCCAACCACGACAAATTCATAGCCTGTGTGACACGTGTATTCAATGATTTGCTTATCCAAAGCGAGGCGGGAACTCGGTTCGGCATTGTCCACTTTCGGCACAGGTGGACAGCGGTCAGCTAGAGGCAGCAGAGTGATGTAACCAATTCAGTTATTACAGCCAATTACCCTGGCACTCATCATCCAAAGCAGTCCATTTTCCGTGACCAAAACATGAAACCAATTTTGCGTCATACCCATCTGAAAATCGAGTGTTTTTTTGGCAATCGAATTGAACCACGGAACCCCAATGAGTGTCGCTGGAGTTAGGATGAGATCCAGGTGGAGTCACAATGGGAGGGCATTCGATAACTGCCGAGTGAAACATTGAAGCGTTAGCATTCATATAATATATTAAACCATAAAATTGTTGTCCAAATAGACTCTGCAGGCAATGGACGTCAATAATTCATTAATTGACGTTATTCACCCATTAGGATCCAACACCAATACACCATTATGTTGAAAATTAATTATTGATATTGGAGTAGTAGATATTTCAGATCTATCTCAAACTGAGGAGGTGAACATGACTAAAGTGCCTTACGCAAGGACGCAAGCTTGCTGGTTTAATCAAACCTCCAGTGATCATCGCTGCCCAACCAATTGGCCACCGCCTGCCATCGTTTTATTCATAAACAAACCCACCTTCACAGTCTCCAGGTTGGCCATCCCACGTGCCATTGTACAGGCAACTCATTTCTTTAGAGTATTCTTCATCAGTATAATGGTACCCAGGGTGGCATTGGTACACAATGGTGATTCCAGCAATAGTTACAAAGCTGTCAGGGGTGGAGTTATTGTGGTTCAAAACCGGTCCGCAATTCACCACTGAAACGTACATACATGTTGAGCCATGATATTTGAGTTTGCGGCTCACAATGCTACTCACTTGAGCAATGTGGAATTTCAGTTTCATTCCAGGAACCATTTTTGCAGAATATTTGTCTTTCCCGTCGACCATCAGGAAATCGATGGCCATCATGGCATTTAAACACGGTCATGCCATGGTCCAGGTTGCCACCCGAAAGGAAATCAGCGTTCTCTATAAGAGGCACTGGCACGCACCTCTTGTTCTCACCTGAAATTAACATGAAAATAAGTATCAATAGCTCTATTATATTGACATTTTAAATTATACTTCTTCCGATTGGTTTGCTATCCACCGTTTTTTTAAAGATCAACCATAATGCCCGAGATAACGCTAACTTAACGAAATATACACCGTAATTAATCATTCCTGCGCAAAATAACAATTATCTGATTTAATTGACATGGTCTAAAAGAGACGCAAACAGCGCATATTCAGTGGTTCTTATTCTCTAACCAAATCAGTTTGGTTAATTCAGATATTTGCAGCTGGTGGAGCTGCAAATGACGTCACAAAACCCCGGAAAGGGTGGGGTAGGAGACTTTGAATACTTTTCAATCTCATTAAATAAGCACTTTGAAGCCGCAAATTGTTCAAAAATGACAATATATATGTCCTGTGCCCGAACCAAGGCCTGAAATTTCATTCGTTTTCTTCACTTGTGTTGGCCTTTAATCTTACTGTCTTGTTAAGTTCCCCAATGCATCAACTATATTCCATGAGACAAAGTTCGGTTAATTTCGATCAATATGGTATTGATCTTTTCCCAGAACTCAGAGAAAGTAAAAACAAAATCGACCGGAGAAAATCAAAGAAAGACAGCGATAGAAAATATTAGGGGGAAAATGGATACAAAAAGAAGAATTATCACGCTGTTCAAGAGTAAAATTATTTTCTAAATACATAATTCAATAACATTTACTTTACAATTATTATCACGAATGAAAGCAGAAAGTGTAAATCAGATTAGTGTATAGATAAGTTGAAACACAAAGTAATTTCTGGTGGTAATGAATTCAGAATTAATACATCGTGGTAATCATTCAATCACACAATAATTTTATAATGTAGTGCACCGCTACGTAGACCAAATAGCATCGATTACATAACACCTACGTTTACATGTATCAGGCGACGCTGACCACTTCCCCAATGCTGAACACTCAGCGGTCAGTGAACCCATTCCATTTGACCCTACTGAGCCATCAGGACATTGGTGGGTCACTCTGCCATCCGTCTGAACATCTGACGTCACAGAAGGGCAGGCCACACCTGCGAACGACAAGAGGTCACAAAAGAGCACACACTCACGGCATAAGTGAAGAAATAGCACCACTCAATTCCGGTGGTATTTATTTACAATCAACTCACTGATTACTCGACTGGTTGCATCCTGCTCTACAATTCAGAGAGATAAATCAGCGCTTTGGACTTTGTATCTTTCTTTGACATGGTTAAAAATACTGTTACCTAACCATAATTTATTGGTTTTCAGTTTATGCTATTGAACTGTGTGGGTATATGTGCACTTACGAGAGCAGTCTTCCACTTTGCTGCTCCATTCTGAGTTCTTTTGGCAAATGACCGATCGAGCACTGCTGCCATCAGGGAAGAAATACCCGATGTGGCAATCCAAGGTGACCACCACTCCGTGGAACCGCACAAGAGTGTCTACTTCACAATGCTTCATGAGAGGCAGTTTAGGGCATTCCTCGGCTGAAAACAAAAAACAAAAAACAAACAAACAAAAAAACAAACAAAAACAAAAAAACTGGCTAAACGAGTTACTGTGTGAATTTCGTTACAATTATAATAATTTATGTCTGTTTTTGAAGAGGATTAAATATTGCCACAATTGGTTTTCCAAGTAATATTACCCTATAACGTGTAGGCGATCATTGAGTACCTCCAAGGCTAGTTTCCATGAATAATTGAGCAATCCACAAGTTCATTAAGTTGGAAGCATTTTTTTTTGTTCGTGCAAGTTGCATCAGATTGGCTCGTGCAACAATCGCCACAATGAAGTTGAGTGTCAACCAAGAGTTGAGGAATTGCTCGATCGAGACTATAGCCATGAATTTTGGATAAGGGCTGACAAAGTAGATCAAAAAATTTGAAGAGATTTTTCATATATAAAGATGCCATAAAATGTTTTTGATTGTCCAAAGACTGCAAAGAATTGCTAAATAATTAAGATCTTGAGACAATTTTGCTGAATAGGTCGGATAATACGTCCCGTGCACACCATAAAAACTTACCTTTACAATCTGGCACGACTTTGTTGAATTGGCCACTGATCAAGCATGTTATGTAAGCCATTGATGTCCCATCGGGGAAAAAATAGTGCTCATCACACTTGTACAAAGCTGATGATCCTGCAGTGTAGTATGGACCTCCAATAACGGAGGCACTGTCCACGATTGGAGGCGTCGGACAGTACACTGTAGACACACACAAGACGAGTATGTCATGGGATCGAGAAACAAATACTCACCAGAGGGCATGCCTTCGGGTATTTCTACAAGAGGCAAAATATATAAATCACTGGGTCACAAACTTTGACCTACTTACTCAGACAGATCAATGGTTCCCCAATATATTTGCCATCTGCACCGCATTGTAGTGCAACGTCTCCACCAACAGCAATGTATCCTTTATCACAACCATAAACTACGAAATCTGACCAATAGTAAGAACCATCGGAATGGCCATGCTCAACACTCGGTGGCTCTCCACAATACACCTCTGAAAAATGAGGCTATAATAATTCACATTCGCGTACATTTTTGTGCTTACTTTCACAAACAGGGATTACCCCAATCCAGTCTCCTTCGTTATTGCAGTATATGTCACTATCACCGTGGGACAGGTTATAACCTCTGACACACTCAAATGTGAGGGTATGATTTTTCAGTGGATGGCCAACTCGAAGTGCATTGGGGACATTACCGGGATCCTCACAGGTGATATCTGCATGAGAAAAGAATATGGACAAAATATTATAATCTATATATACTTGTTTTATCTCTACATACCTACACAATACGGAATTGTAGAGTTCCATTCCCCAGTGTGGGTGCACAGTAAAGCAGGAGAACCAACCAACCCGAAGCCATGATCACACAGAAATATCACCACATTACCGTAGACATTGCCACCAATGGCCACGCCATTGTCAATGCTTGGGGCAGCATCGCAAGTCACTGCAAGGCACTCGGTCAGATTGCCTCCAAATGTCCCGTTAATACAGAACAGCGAGGATGAACCTGTCAGGTTGTATCCTTTATCACAGGTATACATCACCGTGTCAACAAGTAACTCTGAGGTGAGAGAAATGTTTGCTTTCCCATGGGCCACACCTGGTATGTGACTGCAATTCCTCGAAGCTAACAAATCGACGCAGATTGGCGCATCTCCAGACCACGTGCCATCCGATTGACATGTTCGGGTGGTATGACCACCCGCCAGGGTGAACCCGGGTGAGCACGAGTAGCTTATTGAGTCTTCAAACATGAATGAATCACCGGATAATAATATTGTGTTTGACTCTTGTGTTTGGGGTGAGGGACACGACAGTTTGATGCACTGAGGAGGTTCTCCGCTCCAAGTTCTGTCGCTTTGGCACTCTCGGCTTAAATTTCCTTGTCCTAAAATGTATCCTTCGTTGCAATAAAAGGATATCTGGTTACCGGATAAGGATGGCGTTCCGTTTAAATTTGCATTTGGGATAAGATTGGGAGGCAAACAGGGTGTTTGGGCACATATAATGCTATCACATGTGGTCAGGCCAGCCGTCTGTGTTGTCGTTTCTTCTGGTGCGGTGAATGTGCTTGGTAATGCAGAAGTATATGTGGTAGATACAGGTACACATATTGGCTGCGCACCGCTCCACGTACCATTCAAATTGCATGTCATCTCAAAGATTGCATAATGGACATTGTTGCAGGTATATACAGCTATGCTACCTACAGTAGTTTGATTAAAGTCAACAGTGGCATTTGCCACACTAAGCGGAGAACCGCAGTCTATCAATTCACAAACTGCCTCGCTCTCGCTCCAGGTGCTATTTTGTAAGCATAACCTCTCTTTAATACCATTGGTCAGGTTGTAGCCATCGTCACATACATATGTAATCGTATCCAGGTACGAATACGATAAACCAATAGTTCGACCATTGGATATATTTCCAGGATGTCCACAGTGAATTTCATCACACATAGATTCTAGTTCAGTCCATGTGGCATTAGCTTGGCATGTTGACTGATTTATGCTCCCTCCGATAGCTGTGTATCCCTCCATGCAGGTGTAAGTCACTACATCTCCGAAATGAAACGATTCTGTTGATATTTCTGCTCCGGTGAAGTTCAAAGGATGTCCGCAGGTGACACGATGGCACACCGGTGTTTCTTCACTCCATGATCCATTAGATAAGCATTCACGGAGCAGACTACCAGAGACGAGTACATAACCAAGGTCACATTCGTATTGAATGAGGCTAGCATATGTGAAATCAGGAGTATTGACCACCACCGCTTTGGTAGCATTGCCAGGATCACCGCAGTCGACCACCTCGCAAACAGGAGCAGTTCCGGACCACGATCCATCGCTGAGGCAGAGACGGATCAGGTCTCCCTCCGTGTGATTCCAACCCACTGAGCACTCATACTGAGCAGTAGTCCCATAAGAATGCGGCTCAGGCGTCAACAAAGTGGCGTTCGTGGATAGCGGAATGCTACAGTTCACAATACTGCAGATTGCATTACCAATGCTCCACGTACCATTTGCGAGGCATTCAACGACATTGTTCCCCCCAGTCATTTCGTAGCCTTCGTTACAGACATACGTTACTATATCCTCATTTAGAAAGGTCCCGTTCCAAGATGCACCAGTCATGTTTGCTGGGGTTCCACAGTCAGTTCGCTGGCAAACAGGTAAAACATCACTCCATGAGCCATTACTCAAACATTCAAGAGTAGCATTACCCTGCAGGATAAACCCCTCATTGCAACTGCATACAACTAGATCCATGTACAGATAGGATGAACCTTGTATGGAGCCATGTGTAAGATTACCTATATCAGGGCACGACTTTCGCTGACAGTCTAATGTAATGTTTTCCCAGGCACCATCACTATCGCAGGTGATGTTCTGTGGTGTGCCGACATAACCATCCTGGCATGCGTACCGTACTGTATCTTCGAACAGGAAGGAAGATCCATCTGGAGCAGCATTGGGTACTGCGGGTGGATCTCCACAACTCACCCTCTCACACACAGGTGCCACACCACTCCAGGTTTTATTGCTCAAACAGAGGCGCTCGATATTCCCTTGCGTCAAGGTGAATCCGGGATGACAGGCGTATTGCACTGCGCTGAGATACTCATTTGAAGACCCTTTGACAGTGGCGTTACTCACAGGAGGCAGTAAAGGACACACAATGATAGAACAGGATATCTTAGGTTGCCATGTTTGATGTAATGTACACGTGCTGGTGTTACCTCCTGTCAGTTCAAAACCCTCATCACATGTGTATTGCAGGGTTTCCATGTATGTGAATGAGCTTCCAATAAAACTTCCATTGCTGACTTGTCCTGGGTTTCCACAGTCTACAGCTGATGCCAACAATGATTAACCGTGGTAGTAAGGTGGTGTATAGTTACCTTGACATTCCACCTTATCAGGATCCCAGGTTGCTGAACTGTCACAGGTAACCATTATATTGATGTCTCCATTGGAGCCGATGAAGCCGGGGTTACATTGGTATGTGACTATGTCATTGAACACGTAGGTTGTCTTATTGGCTGATGTCATAGTTCCATTCGATGCCTCTGGGGGATCAGCTGCACACACTGTGGTGAGAATTATAAAATCAATTCTAAACATTGCCTCTGTGTCAAATGTAAAATCATCGATAGGTTATACCACATAATTGATGCATTAAGCACATATAGGCCTACCAAGTGCCACAGCAAACATGGGGGTTATTCTTGGTGGGTCAAAACAAACCACCACACACCACACCTTTGTTTTACTTACCTTTTTTATTAATTGATTAAATTGATTTAGAATGTACCGCAAGCAGATTATATTTTAAACTTGACAATGTCTAGATGTTAATATGGAACAAGTAGGTAGGTTATGTCGGTTATGTATGAATTCAGACAATTTTACCACATTAATCACCTAATCATCTTCTCATTAATTATTAATTGAGAGTGTGTTCAATCACCTCGCGTGTTATATTATTGCCTTTACGGACCCAGAAAACCCTAGAAACGATACCAACATTTCCTTATTGTGACCAATGATATTATCTGCAAATAATAATTTGACACGTGTTCCCATTAATTGAAACATTAATTAGACGGTGTTTCGGAAATGTATTTTTAAGCACCACAACCATAATTGATGGGCATGACCTAAGGTCTGTATCAAACTTGATGCTTTTTTCCACGTGTTTGACCTGCATGTGTAGAGACTCAAACACGCAGATTTCGAAGAGAATAATGAACTTATATTTCTTCGTCAAATCGACATAAGTGTAATCGACAGATCTGGCCGTCACTGTGGGGGCGCCACAGACTCTAAGCTATTCCACTAATGGGGATATCTATGCCACAAAATCCGAAACGGGTTATTTGCCTCACCATGAATCGAACTCACGACCCTCAGCTCGCGAAGAGAGCACGCTATGCATAATTATATGAAGACCAGCTTCCTATACAATACCAGATCGGACGGCACTCCTGATAAGGGTGCATCTCGCGTACGGTCAACTTCGTTGTTGAACCACATGCATCGCTGGCATTTCTTCGAACGTTGTCCTGTTTTAAAAGACGAAGCCTCAAAATGAATTCGGAACGAACAATGGCATGGTAGGACGATGTTCTATCTGATACATAATCGGAAGTTGATATTATATTATATGATCACTTAGTCATCACTTAATTGTAGTATCAGGTAGGCCGATCAATGTCCTAACAAAGTCAACAATTAATCGGCTGATATCTCACAAACCTTTGATTTCGCAGAACATAGGGTCACCTGACCAGAGTTGGCTGGCCTGACATATCCTTTCATAGCTGCCATTAAAAAACCTGAAACCATCTTCGCACCAAAACTTTGCCTTGCGATTAACGTAATGAAACACATCATCAGAGAGGACGTGCGAGTTTAGCGCTGGAGGTCCGCAAACCGGCTCTGAAGGGGAAATATAATATCAGTTTGCATGAATATTCTCCAAACATGCTCGTGCGTATAGAACGCAATTAGCACTCACTTGTTTTGAAGTAAATCGGACTGAGCGCAAAGTCGGCTTGTTTTCCGTTCGAAGTGGCTAAAATATGAACAATAGGTTGCCTAACCATCGACACGGATACTTTCTGTGTATAAAATTCAGGGCAATTGCACGATGTACAGACGGTGCTGAAGGCATAGTTATTTCCATCGTATGCCTTGTACTTGAACTGAAAGTCTTGAAAACTCTCAGTGCTGTTCAAGCAGAGAGCCATGACTGCACTGGTTGACTGACTCACAAGATAGTTCACTCGCCACGCGGCCGTGGAGTACTCTATGGTGAAATCAAATGGAGTTGTGACACTCTGTTTGGTTATAAAGTTATGTGGCAACACTGTCTCGGCAGGAGATTTATCCATGTCACAGTTTACGTCGAATTGATTGTAACGTGAATTCTCTGGACAAATGAGATACGTTCCAGATTGTGTATATCCATCCTTGTAATAGTCCTCACACGTATTGTAGATCCGTGAGGCACTGCTCGTCAACGGCATGCAGCAAAGAAGCACTGTTGAAAATAGCATAGGAATTTAATTATTATTGCAGTCTACGAAATAATTTAGCACTTTCTGAAAAAGGGGAATGTATGCTACTTACCCGGAAATAAAACATAAGGAATCGCAGTATGCTCCATTTCGGCCGCCATGAATAATGTTTGTGATGTGGAGATGTCACTTGGGTCGCTCACGAGGCAAGTGACTGAAGCGTGTAGCGCGGGCTCTTCCCTGTCAGACCAATGCTGCAAGCGTCAATACAGGGCCGCTTCCGATGTAAATCAATTCACCACTCGTAATACCGATATCAACAAATTCTGTATGTAAGACAAGAGGCGATTGATTGTGGTTATGCAATGTACAATAGCCTCGCATTGAACTCAACAACGCGTCAGTGCGCAAAAGTGTGTGTTCAGGTGTATTTCCAAGTTGGAATTGTCAATAATATCTTCTTTTGTGTAATAAAAAAAATAACTGATGTACATGGTGGCTCATTCAGCCAGAGACACGGCCAGTATCTCTCTGAATGATGTAAAGTAGCTTTTCTTACTAGTAATGCAACTAACAGATAATGAAATTGACCAAAGCAGGGATATAATTAACTAAAATGAGTCCGATATTCGAACTGCACTCACAATATCATTTTTAAATGTCTTTAAATCATTGCTAAAAACTCAACTGTTTAATCTTGCAAGTTTTAGATAACATAATTATATCTTATTTTTATATCATTTTCTATAACTCAAATCATTATTCAGCAGTGAAATATTTTCATTTCATGCACGGAATGTGTATCATGTATCAGCCTTTTAGACCACATGGTAGATTTTACGCTTCAAATATTTTCAGTTATTTTATATTTTTTCAATTATACCAATGGTCGATTCATCATGTTGTGAATACCTTTATACAGGCTTATGATTATTAATATATTGTCAGGGTAGATCACGTGTCTCCTTAAAACAATTGGACGACAATTTAATATATGAGATATATATCGCTTGATGATCTCAGACCAATTGCATAATTTAACTGGTGAAGATGTCTCAAGCAGCAGGGTAGAGCTGTGAATAGGAGCAATGTTTTGTCTCCGCTGTGGGTTCCACGAGGGCGGCGGGGGAGAGGGGTTGAATATTTACGGCGCAGCCTTTACAATCGGCGTCTCAGAGATGAGATGATGGATTGACGAAGTGGAATTTCAGTCCAAAAGCAAGCACATCTACAGGAACCTCACCCCCTGTGCATGCGTTATGTGATGACAATTATCGCCGATAGCTAAACATGGGCTTCATCGTTTACCTTATATGACAGTCGTTAATAATCTCCCCCGTGTGGGGCAATCCATGCCTGTATGCATCACGCAAGGGTCATGCTTAATGTGTATAATCAACTTCATCATCCTTTGTCGAGCGATGTCCGCGGGTGGAAGATACCTTTATCTTGTGTGACTTTCCAAACGACCATCATGAATGTTTAACTTCCTTCCATCTTTTCACGCTGCCGCCAAATCAAAGAGCCTCACAGCCATTACCTTTCACAGGAGGCTGAATTATGGGAGATCCCCTCAGTATATGACCTCAATCGATTACCTCCGAGTCAGGTTCCTCATAAAGTGTAATATGGTTTCATCATGGCGCTGTCTCTGCCCTTGTTTCTACCTTCAATAGTGGAGATGGTAAAGAAGCTAAGATAATTAAGGCAAGCATCGGACCAGCATCTAAGGATGAGTTTCCGCATCGATGACCCGAGCAATAATTAAGCGAGTTATTGTGAGTAATGACAAATAACATTACGAAGCTTTCATCCACATCAAAAGAAGCCACATTTCACCTTTGCACCAAAACATTACTTGATTAGATCAAAATGCGTCAAAATGAAGCAAAAACGCAACATCATGTTGCATGCCCCATTCCGTGCCCTATAGTACAGAAGGGACATTCCTCTTCACTTTTAGTCAGTTCCAATGGAGGTGTTTTTGACGAGGTTCAATGAATTAAATTGGCGGGTAATTGTTGTAAGAATATTGTGTCTTTTTATTTATTGCATACAACTCAATAATTATGGGACATTTTCGCAAATTATTTAATTTACTGAAGAATAAATCCACGCTTATAGTGGAATCACTCTATATGACTGAAATACTCTATTTTGGTTGGTACCTGATTTGCCTATACTAAAATAGTATAGTCACCATCACAATTGTTTCTGGGCTAGAGATGAGTGGGTCTCTATATTCCTGCAATTGAATTTGTGGTGTGTGCATCAGGTTGAAAGGACTGTGACTTACTCATAAGGAATTGCATTCATGGCAAGTAACCACGGGAGATAACAATGTCACACCAATAAGTAAATCCATAATGAATACGGTGCTGTCAAGGGCAGTACAATATACCACAATATACAATATACAATATAAGTAAGATATACCACTAGTAAGAAGAACAAAAGAATGGGCACCCAGTGTTGTTAATTGACATCAACTACAATTCATCACTCACAATAGCGTGCTCTGCTTCGACATCCACACAGAGATCATAAAATAATTATAATGTTTCATGAGATTGTTACATATTGTAAAAATAAAAACGTTACATTTAATCATGAAATTGAATCGACATTGTCATCAAAATTGCATCACTCCAAAAATACAGTGAACTAACTATAGCACCATCATCATATTACTTTACCTATATATTACATGTTTATATCAAACAACCTGGTTAGTCTAGTCGCCTATCAGTTATGGGGAGAGACATTTCATCACCGACGTTGATGTGAAGTTTTCTTTGGTCTTGGTGTGCACAGATCAAAGTTTGAGCCGTGTCCGCGGGGATTTGGCCATCTTCTCTCGAGCAAAAATGACATTCAAGCATCGTCATAGCTTCCTGTTTTCACTTGGATGAAAGGAAGCACCAGTCAATGAGACACGTGCAAGGAGTCAATGCGAGGATGTCGAAAAATGCCCTTGTTTTCACTTTTAGTTCCTTTGCTCATTCATTTCGTGTCAAAAATGAATCAATTATCACTGACAGTTGATTTGGATATTTTTATGTGGCAGTGGGAATGAGTTGCATAGAAACATGCCGCCTACACGTGTCACGTGATGTCGGTGATTCAACATCTCTGAAACCATCACCGCTACATTTGGAACGACTGTTGTTGCAAATACAAGTTGTCATCCAACAGAGCGAGAGAGCGAAAGAACATTGTTGGTACAGTTGCACAGCAGTATTCTGATTCAATCGGACTATCACGGAAATCAAAGTTCGATTAAAGCGCTATGAGAAATGTGCATGACAGAAGACGACAAGCAATCGTCTCCTTCATCACGATAGCATTTCACCGTTGGCTTTGATTATAGTTCTATACCTTGCGATTCGCACCCGGAACAAGTTAGCAGGTTGAACTAATGTTCCATAACAGGAACCACTAATCATCCATACATTATCATAAGAAGCCAATCAACTATTGAATCAGTGATATAGGGCTTGATGCAGTTACGGTGCTAACTTCTATTACATTATAGATTGATAGGGTTCAAGTTTTTAACCTGCACCATCCAATGATGGTATTCCAATCGGCAGCGGAAATTAAATCTAGGAGCTTGCCTCAAGAATAAGAAATGAATATTTATCTTGGCTTCTGTATCAAATGAGTCTGACCCCCACGTCGAGAAGACCATAATGAGTGCAAGTGTATTCTGGACAAGGACCCATTTTTTTCTGGTTCATATCATCCTTTTGGTTGCTTTTTTTCAAGTCAATAGTCCGCACATCAATCGTCCTCAAAAGCAAAATTAATGTGTGCTCACACCGAAGTAAAAAGTGCATCAAAGGCTACTGGGAAACCAATATTTTTTTAGTGATCAATAGAACTTTGTCAATATTGGATGCATTTTTGTCACATCTGTCGGTAAAGCGACAGTCATCTCCTATCTTTACTAACCCAAGGTAGAGGTGCTCATGGCAGAAAAACTCACTCGACGAGGGCAGTAAAAGGGAATGATATTCTTTAATGTGGGAAAGTCGAAATACTAATATGATATTTAAACAGGTGGGCAACAGCCCCCACCCCCCTGTATCAACGAGCCTTGTCTTCTGGTATGGTCGCGAGTGGTCGAAGGTTGAAGCTTGAAGCATCAAGGATCAAGGTTCAAGGATCAAGGTTCAAGGTTCAAGGTTCAAGGTTCAAGCGGTGTGGTAGTTTATATAGTCTATAAGTTTATAATTTACTTCCGGGTTATCGGCACTTACCCTATTACGCATGGTATCGAATAAATTTGCCTCCAAGTTCAAAACTTCTGTCAGCGAGGCAAGGGCATTTTTGTTCACGAGTCCGGTTGACAAAAGGGTAAAGCGCAAATTATATAGTAGTGGTTTTAGATGCGTTTAACTGAAAAACGCAGTAAAGTTTAAGGGAGTAAAACACATACTGGCGTCTTTGATGAAGTCAATTACAGAAAGCATTGGCCTCAGATGTTAGATAGGCGGAAAACACGAATAAACTTTGCACATCCGTATGAAACCCATGAATGCTAGAAAGATTGTGCGAAGTCTTTCAAAATATCTAAAGTTCATTATCGTAAAACTAAAACTTGGAAAACCCTGATTCGTTGAACACTATTTTTAGTCTGAGTAGTTTTGCGGTGCCTCAAGTTCGAGTCATCATGATTTCACTGTAGCAATATTTGTGCAGCCATTCTCTGATCAAAATTATGCGATGACAGAGAAGCACTAGGTGTTCTGGCATGCCCTGCAACGATATCGTGTCAGGCTAATGCGTCGTCGGCTGGTTTGCGAGGCACAGCTGCTCACTTTCGGTCAAGCATGATTTGCAGACCATAAATATATAAATGCCGAATCCTTTATTCCCCAGTACAGCGCGTCGGATCGGCGTTTATATGGGTTTCAACATCTATAGCATTCCAAACCCATCCCAGCAGATATGCACGCTTTTGAGGCCCAGCTATATTTGTTCCTCTCAAAGAAGAGAACACCTGCTATCGGGAGACCAGCCTAAGCGCAGAGGAAAGCTCTTCTGGAGTGTCAACCCTCAGTTTCCAAGAGAATCAGGTTATTTATGCGATATCGTGACATTCAGTGTGTAAATAATATCATAATATAATACAACTAATTTGGTGCATTATACAAATCAATCATTAAGTTAAGATCATCATTAAATTTTTGGAGAGCCCCATACACGGCCTTAATTGAGACACACAGTGACTTCATTGCATTCAGCTGGCACAGGAGTTCGTCCAGATGCCATGGGATGGTTGCATTCACGCTTTGATCTTAGTTGTGGATCATAGTTAATTAAAGCACAAAAGTTTTGATTGCTCTTTAAATCTCTATGATGCATTCATGTTTTGATCTAATAAAGATCACAACCAAGTGAGTTATTTATTGTCTCTGTTAAATATCACAAGGCACCAACTTTAGTAAATTATATTATTTTGAATCATCAATCGTCAATCGTCGTGCATTTGATGAAATTTGATAATTTTTTTCACTCGAAAAGTCCAAATCCCCGCTCAAGATAGATGCCATCAACATATACATACGCATAGTTCCCATAATTCTGCTTTACGATATCCCGTAGTAGAAACGCCACGATCTTTCAGATAACGCTGTAAATCTTGGACCTTTTGCTTCGCAAATACAACTTTTCCGTTGGCGCCATGTTGGGAAATTAAATATTTGTCCCACCTATGAAACTAGGTCAACTCTGCGTCGCTCTGCGCACGCGTGAAAGGTTTTCGGCACATCAGCTATTGGTGTGGAAAAACATTGATATATGCGATTCGGTTCAATTCAAGATAAGAATGCAAACGTAAAGCTCATCAACGATGAAATGTTAAAAGGACGCAGCCTCTGAGGGATAGGGGGTTGACCTGGTCGGAAAGCCCACAGTTGAAATGATTTAGTGTCAGCAGTCCTGAAGTCGGTAGGATTAGCATTGGCAGCTAGCTCATTAAATATCCATGGAGCGTCCGACTTGGGAACCTGTCATGATGTGCCCTAATCAGGGTTACTTGTACAACATGTACTAGGTGCTTTAGCATATTATCGAATTTTCATAGGCAGGTATTACGCCCTAGTTTAGATGCGTCTCTACCATGCACGAACTTTTTTGATGGCTTTTTTTTTTTTTTTTTTTTTTTTTTTTGCTTTTGACTGAAGCCCCTGTTTATGTCCGTTTCAAAACGATTTTACATTTTCTATCATGTTCCAAGCCGAGCGCCATAGGTGCATAGGATTTTCTGTTTTGCACAATTTCCGTTGGTTTTGTTGGCATTGTATAAATTTGTTCTTTAACGCGTGTCTCGGAGTGACACGTGGTACCCATGACTGTTCCCCCACGAGGTTTGGTGGTTTTGTCCTTGTGATTTTGCGCTTTTCTCGCATGTCGGTCAGTTTTTGTTATTTTTGGCACCTCTTTGCCCTTTGCCATGTGTCTCGGTCTTACCAACACATGGGCACCTGTGCCTGTTCCCCACGAGGTTTGGTGGTTTTAGCCTTTGACACGACTCGCATGTGCATGCGCTCGCCGCTCAGGTACATGTAATGTCATTGGCGCGTGTCTGTGCTTGCCGATACGTCGCTTTGGTGATGCTTCTTGCATCTCTGCGGAGGATGCGTGCAGTTAATAACTTAATTTCCAAAGGTTATGGAAATCGGTTTGTAGACAATCTGCTGGCTCACTACATACCGATGATGATTGTGCTCGTCATTCAATGTGCAATTTATTCTGTACAGCCCAACCTTATATTTTGTGAAAACCGCTATAGGCTCACACTGCTCGCTTCCTGCAGCGTTTTGTAATGTTTTCCAAGAATTCCAAGACGCCTCGGGCAAGCACCAGGATGTCAAACACACACGCAGACGCTGTCACTGACTGCCTGTTGAACGGAAAGAGCCTGCGATTCTCGACCTCGCCCCCTGCTGCTTCTGCCTCTCGTGCGTGTGTATGGAGCAAAGACGTTTCAGAAAGCAGATTCTTGGTACTATCAACAACACCCAGCAAGTCACAACATCACCCTGCCCCATGCAACATGTGTTGCTGGGTCCACCCATTGTATAACACCCAGTTGGCCGCTCAGACCGAACCCGTCGTCTGCTCGTTAGACAATGGGGTCCACCGAGAGGGCTGAATCTGCCATTATTTGCCACTTGGTCGACGACTCTCAGAGCTCACGTTCCTTCCGGGCCGCTGCTGAAACTAAGATCTAGAGTGGTACCTTCATTGAAATAGCTCACCTCCTCCCCTCATTCAGAGAAGTTTCGAACGATAACACAGAGGGCCACCGCCACGTGACTAGTGACAAGCCCCGCCCCCGCCCCACTCAAATTCACCAAATTTCACTTGCAGGCCACGCCATGCACAGAATAGTCTTAAGTTATCAGTGCCGCCATGGGCCTAGCAACTATGATCAAAACACGCGTTCCCTTATGCTAGCGCCCTTCAAAAGTGGAAGCCTGACGCCAACTGACGCAACATTATAACCCCCAAATTTATTAATGAATATTCTTGACTTACTAGGGGCAGTGCTTTAATTGAACTCTTTGTATGATATATATAAAATTGAAATTAAAAGTAATATGCTATTCACAGGTGAGTATATCAATCATATTTTTGACATCAGTTAGCGAGAAATTTGGATCAATTTGAAACACAGAGTCACGGATATTGCATAATTCTTTAATTGTAGATATTAAATTATTATTATTATTATTATTATTATTATTATTATTATTATTATTATTATTATTATTATTATTATTATTATTATTATTATTATTATTATTATTATTATTATTATTATTATTATTATTATTATTATTATTATTATTATTATTATTATTATTATTATTATTATTATTATTGGGTTTTATTAATTTTTTGAAACGTGACATCAACTGTTGATCTATATTTACAGTGCTCATTAACGGTGCAGTAAGATCTTGGCGAAAGCTTCCAGAACCGTCGAGCAACATTTCACCAGGCAGCATGAAATCTAGATACACATGCATGGCAACTCAAGTCTCCATAAAACACAACCATTAAAAGAAGTACAGTATAAATTAAACAACTTTGACAAAACAGTCGAAAGACAAAACTTGAAAGGAGAAAAAACAACATTTGAACTACTTATCAGATTACCTTTTACCATGTGTAATGTTATCGATTTCGCTATTCTGTCCAATACAATGGTGAATGCAATATACCATAGTGAATAGATGAAGCAGTTTGTACCACTTCGAAGTTATTGATTTTCACTACTTTGCTAATATCATTATCACCAGTAAAAATATTTACGCATTTATTTGGATTAAATTTAGCCTGGTACTCCTGAGCAATTCTTTACCGAGTTTCAAGGTGATTAGTTCCATGCCTGAAAGGATTCAGAAACCGAAATTCCTAAGTAAACATCGTATAATTGTATTACAAAATTTACGCCTTCTCAGTACTCAGTGGCGTATCCAGGATTTATTTGAGCGGGGGCTCCATGTCTCATGTGAAGATGTGCAAGCCGCAAAGCGGCGCAGCCCCCGAGGGGGGTCCGGAGGACCTCCCCCAGAAATTTTTTAGAAAAAACGATGCAAAATCTATGCAATCTGGGGCATTTGAGCTTTGGATTGTGTCACGTCAAAGCCATGTCGAAAACACTTTTTTGGCAATTCAATGTTTATTACAGTGCTTCAAAGTAATTATGATTATGAAGCATGTAAATCCAATCAGATCCTGACATGTGGGCGATCTTCACAGGGATCAGTGTCAAAACAATCAACCATTGAACTCTCCATAATCCTTAAGGAATCAATTACCGGTGATTACACTGTGAAAGAGCTCAGGCGCGATCTGGCAAAAGTCTACCTTCTTTTTTTTTTCTTTTTTTTTTTCTTTTTTTTCTTTTTTCTTTGGCTGAGGGGGGGGGGCTCGAGCCCAATTCGCCCAATGGTAAATACGCCACTGTCAGTACTTGAAACATTTTACAATACTCAACTCTATCAAATGCTTGAGAAGCATTGAGAAGGACTAAGTTATATATATAGCTGTCGTTAACTGATATGTTTTCACTCGTTGGAATGAGGACTGAAGTAAAAATTTTTATAGCACTAGGGACAAACTTCGTGAATGAGCATTGTATTGAATAAAATAATTAATTGACGTGCGAGAGGCCTTTCTCCATCAATAACATGTTTAGATGATAATTCAAATAAAGCATCACCTGTATGCGGTTTAAGTCTCTTCTTAATAGCAGTCAGAACATCGTCAACAGAAATGAGGTGGTTGTCATGGCAATCATTCACAACACAGTTGTCAATGATACCTTGGTTAACTTGTCTTCGCAAGTTTGCAGACAACACATTTCATTTACGTCGTATGGAACACTACTGTACAAGTTGTTGTATTTGTGGCAAAGTACATTACTTATTTCAAAGTCACCTAGACCACCACCAACAACTAAAGCGGGAAAAGTTCTGACTTTTTTCACCTCGTCCCAGAAATCACGATCAGTATTTGAAGAACACCACTTGCCATCCGAAGCATTCTTTGTTTACTTTGTGAGTGAATCCTTTGGCGAGAAATACGTTTATAATTGGCTCGGGTTCGGAGCATAATGTCATAGACAACGCCCTGCCTATTGCCACCACTGCTTTTCCACACCCAGTTCCAAAATATAGCCCTCTTCTTGTGTGGCTGCACTAGCTCAGACCACTCAGCAACCTTCCTTCATGGGAATGACTTAGGAATAAACTCATTAGAGGACTCGATACAAGCATTCACAATGTTGTCATAAAATAATTACAATAAACCCATCGTTCATTCAGTGTTTGATTAAAAATCGTTACATTAGGATGTTGCTCTTTGGTGTTGTGAGTTTCAGCTCAGGGGGGAGGGTCCCGTCATAGGGACTCTCACGTGTTTAGCACCCAGCATCTGACTATGTTAAAGAGCGCATGTTAAAACCAAACAAGCAACAAAATTCAGTCTGATTTTTTTTCTTTTGCTTTGCTTCTGTGTGTTTGTTTCTTCGCCTCTTACGTGTGTGGAAGCAAAACCTGATTCGTCCATTTCTTATAAGATTCAAGAGAGTCAAGACCACTTGACCCATTTTGAGGAAGATCCTTTCATCATTTGGAAAGGAAAGAGTACCTACACTGTTTTGAGCGATCCAATTGCATCTTTGAGAATACGAGGAAAGTTTTTGTCCGTTTTATTTCAATCACATGTCAGAATAAGGGGCTTATTTTGGATTGTTTATTCTCGTTTATTTTCCTCATTTCAAGACACCACGGCAGAATAATGAAAACAATACCATGCTTTTGTTCTGCATGTCATGACTAATGCAACGTTTTTGTTCGGATGTTTTGACTGCGCAGGAGGAAAACAAAGGAAAGCAGAGATCGTAATCAATGCTGGTCTCAATCCATTCGATTATTGAATAGAACAGCAGAGAAAGATCGATTTCACCATTGTACTTTGATATAAAAGTTTTATTTTATTGATCCAATGTGTCATACATTCTATGAAAAGTTGATGGTATTTTTGGTATTTAAAACAGTATCTATGTTTATCATGGAAAATCAATTTATGATGCTGATTAATCTTAATTTTGTTGTGAAATACACACACAATTTTGATGCAAGGAAAGATTTCAAAATATAACTTAACAAATTCTTATACATGTAGTAGAATGAGGCTATGTGTAAAATTTTCTGGGCTTTGTACAGAAGAAGTTTAACCAAAGAGGAACGGGCATATGCTCTGATTATTCATATCATAACAATACAGGAGAAAAACACATTAATTCGTGAAAACAAGAGCAAGATGGGTTTTGAAGCTCAAACAAATCAATGGGTGTAGACTGCACCACGTGGGCAAGCTGAGGCTTCATTTGTAGAAATCTTATTTTTTGTAGTTGATTATTAGAACTTAGTAACTAGTATTCAATGTGTATTTTGATATCCTGACATCACATTACATGGATATAAGTGTCATGCTTTTATCACTCAATGTTTTATCATGTTGTATCAGATAATTTTCTTTTTAGTGTTTGTTTCAATGGCTTCCTGGCTAGAATCCTCAATATTCAGTGAACTAAAAATTCAATTGCACTTGGAAATGATGCATCAAAGGTGGGCTTCCCAGGAGAAAAAATTGACAATCTGTGCCACTAATTTGGGATTCTCAACAATTCTTCAATTATAGTTTGAAGTTATTTCAATTTTACGTAAGGAGCTCATTGCAGATGATAACCTTAGTTCGAAAGATATTGAGTAAAATGTCGGAGTACGCGTTTCTAGGTATTGACCTTGATTGATCTTGGTGTTTGTTTAGCTTTCCGCGGACGTTTTCTGTTCTGTTTCAAAGCCAGTCTCCCAAAGAACTCCGTTCACGTGATCGATCGACCGCTTTCACTTCGAGTATCGTTTTGAATTATCTGTCAATGAGGCGCGAATTGCTAAACACGAGCATCAAATGCGATGGATTGACCCATTTCGCATGCTCATTGATTGGTAGGAACTTCCTAGTGCTTCGTCAGTGCGTTTATCTGCACCATATGCGTGTGGTCTGACGCTTGAGTGGGCGTTGATAGTTTTGCAACACCTGCAATTAGGATAGAGAGGTACACTCAGAACACCGTGCATCACTTTAAGCTCAATATCCGGTAACAAGCAACTGGTAGTCTACTAAGTATTCCACACCACTTGAAGCTCCCCCCTCTCAATATCGAATATTGATCGTTCTCGAAGCAAAATCTTGGTAGATATACGTACCCTGTTTGATAAATGAAAAAAAAAATTTTTTGCTATTCTCACGTTGGTCATATGCATTTATATTCATAATTATTTTAGTGCATCAAAGAAGCAAACAAACGAAGGCGTTGTTATCAGTTCTTTACATAATTTGAGATATGTTAAAGTTCGGGAACTTTTGCGTGTACAATGATATGTTATGTATCAATGGAATTGTATCGCAAAGTAAGAGAGCCACACAATCACCAGATCAATAACCATTGACGTAGATCATGCACCTGAGGAATCCTCACTAATTCGACCTTGGCCAGGTGATCTCTGCAATCATCTCATTTGAAGCATTGAGCAGCAACACTTCAGGATTAGTACGAATCATTTCTTGTGCGGCGCAAGCAATGTAATATGCAAATAATCATTCAGGATTATAAAGTCAGTCTACTTTGCAAAAGAGCGGTGCTGTTTTCTGTAGTATCTTATGACCAATCCGAATGGCTATTTAATCACTCTCCATGGCTCAATACCCAAATAAATTGCGTATAAAGTTAATTTTATATGATGCCGGTAATGGCATGGCAGTGAAAGGAATGTCTGTCCTTTGTTCCCCTATATACTAGGTAGTGTTATCAATCGATTCAGAAGGTCTTAATTATTACCTTCAATTGTTAGCTTCCTTTTGTCTGTCCTGGTGCCTTTGACGTGTATAGGTGGGTGGGCATTACAATTGCTCATTCATGCAATGGCGAATATATATATATATTCATGATGAGTAATTCAGGAAGCCTGAATGGGGGTCAAACGTGAACTCCTTTGTGCACGCTGATGAGACAAGCCGCTCCGCAATACTTGGTTTCTTGTCCCATGCAGCTTTGTTTTGAAATATCGAAAATGGTTGCGTTGCAAGAAGTCGTTGTGCCATTTACGCTTGTAAGTGTCCTCTTAAAAAGGTCGCTGATCTTGAATTACCGATTGTCGCAGCTTTAGAAATTGGCATTAAGCGGTGTTCTATGGGGTTTCTATTGAAACTGCTCTGTGAGGGGTCAGGAGAAATTGATCGGTCGCATTTCGGTCGCGACCTTCATATTTTTTGCTTCACCCTTATTGTACCGAATTGTTGCGTCCCGTCCACTCTGCGTCCAGTATGTGTGCGAATGATCCTGTTACGTAATCAAAAACTGACCGGAAGTGCCAAGTCAAGTAACTCAAGGAGACTCAATTAATAATTATGACGTAAATATTGTGGCATCCAAATATTTAAAAATCTGCTCAATTGTTAAAAGTCAACACAAGTGAAAAATGAAATTTCCTACCTTGATTCTTATACGGACATAATTATACACATTTATTGTCTTTTTTTTTTTTTTTTTTTTAGCCATATGCCACTTCAAACAGATTATTTAATGAGATTGAAAAATAGTCATCCCACTCCCTAGGGTTTTGAGTGGGGTCTTATGAAGTCATTAGACCCCACCCTAAACCCAAGGGTACAGAAAAGGTATCAATGCACACACAATTTCATTCAATGTTGAACAAATCATCGAATTTTCTCAATTACAACTTTAATACTTGTAACACACACTTGATCGAATGGAAATCGTAAAGCATAAGCCTAATACCCACAACGTCATGCAAAGTACACCTGAGAATGAGGTAATATTGACTCGACCACATAATTATTGGCACATTAACTGGCACATTAATTGTTTTGTTTTTTATCTGTTCTCATGGTTAAATTGACTGAGAATCAGTCGATTCCAACGTCTTTTGATAAATTATTAACCCTATAACTCAAGGTTTTTATGGTGGCGAGTGGCTCGTTCTCATTAACTCATGGTTGAATGAGGAATCGGCATCCCAATGATGAATCAGCGCCAAAAATAATATTCCCAATAATGCTATTCCACATAAGATGGAATACTATAAGAGGGTTCGCTTTCTACAATACCCAATAATTAGTTATCAAAATGTTATGATCTGACTGTGATTGATTTTTCCTCTTAATAGAACACGTTTCATTCGTTCATTAATTCTCTTACCTTCCATTGAAGATATCGGAATTTCTGTCTAAACAAGAAGCTTCAAGATGCTTCTCAAGAGCATGCAACGGCACACAACGTCAACGGCAGTTACGCAATAGCATTTATTAGTTAATCTCTAAGATATAACACATGCACCGAGTACGTAGCTCAGTCGTTTGACCGCTCGACTGCAATCTCATGGGTTCGTCACCCGATCGGGCCACGGCACTGTAATTATAAATATAAAATTGTAATTTGCTATAAGTATAATTATTTGGTGACTGCTGTGCTGCCCTACTGCATAACAATGCCAAGCGCTGTGTGCTACTGTTTTTGGGTTTTTTTTTTGGTTTTTTTTATATATATAAGAACCGAGACTTTTAAAGCATCTATTGTTAATCGCATCTGTCATCTATGGAATATTTTACCTGCTTTTATTGCAGATTCGCCAACTGTTTCCGTTTTTAAAGATCGTTTGATTGTCTTTTAATTTTCCAAACTTGATTCGTTTTATGATGTTTTTAATTCTTGCACTATTTCTTCTATTTGTCGTTGCACAGGGTCTTATCATGTTACTTGATCTTCGTTATTTTATTTTGTCTTCTTATTTTATCTTATGTGTTGATTATTTATAGGCTGTGCCTTTTTATCAATTACATTTGGTTTTTATGCCATTAATTGAAAAAAAAAAAGAAAAAGAAAAAAAAAAAGACAGAGCTCTGACTGGCTGAATCAACCGTTGAGCATTTGTCACCTGTAGGCCTATTATGCAATCAGTGCAATGGCTTCCTTTGTCCGAGGCGGCACTGTAATTGTTAATTCAATGGCAGTGAACATCTTTTTGGGGGTTAATAATAATTAATACAAGATTTGAAGTTAACATGGGCCATAAAATTAAGTTTATCATTAGTTTTATTGTACGTTGTTAAGTTCTAAGTAAATTACAACGACATTCAGAGTTTTGTCTACATTTATTAACATTAAATACCAGTTAATCAATGTCAATACAATAATGATTACAAGTACTCACAAGGGTACTTGATTGGTGTTATCTTGTAATGCGGACATGCACTCAAGTACTTGCATGTTAAATAGTACTAATTCTTACGACCTCAGAAGGAGTTAGAAAGAACTTTTGTTTGATTAAACCGGAAAAAAAATATACGATGTTATAAACTTGGCAATTGACGTAAAATATTGAGAAATGTTGTTCTAACTCAGGATCAAAGGGATTCGAGGACCTTTTATTGCTTTATAACACGGTGTGGCTTAGAATAACAATTAGTTTCACCAGAGATATCAAGTCAGCCTCAGGTGAGATTATCTTTTGTTTGAATATTTAAATTTCAATTAGTTGTAAAAGTTTATCGCGGCCATTAGGGGTATTGTGCTATATAACCCTTTGATTTAACGGTAATCTACATTGGTTTATCCATTGAAACCTCGAATATAGATTTCAGATGCTAGCTATCTGAATGAGCACAAATCCGTTCTATATTGTAACACTGGAATATCGCTGCTATTGGTTGCGTCATAATTAACTGGAGAAATGCAACATAATTCATATAAAGGCTCGAAATATTATTGTCATATTTCAGTTCAAGATATGTGTTGTGAAGCGTCCAGTGCACAGCCATAGGCCAGTTTTTCCACTTCTGTCACACGAGTTGTCGAATACGATTTTCAGCTCAATGTGAATTTCAAATAATTTTACACCAGAAATCCTTTGACAACAATAACCAGGCTCCTTGAAAGCTTGGCATCCACGCCAAAACGAACTTCGTAACTGCAACTGTATAAGTTGAAAGCGGCTATAATTAGTTAGTGTAGAAACGTATTCTGTCTTATAGAAAGTCCATAGAGGTATGCAGATGCATGCACGCGCCGTACTTCATTCAACATGCTTTACTATCTGTGTTGCAACCGGTGTTGCAACGGCACGTGGCGCCCGGTCAGCGATCGATTCTTCGTTTCACCCCCCCCCCTGAACAATCCAATCAGGGTTTCCAGTGTTGTTGTAGTGATCTATTATATGCTAGACATTAATCATTTCCCTTTTTATGAGCGTGATCTTCCAAGGACCCCAATCGAAACCCTGTATACATTATTATCCCAGATATAACATTTTATAAGATATAGGATTTTAACATTGCATTTTCTAGTATTTAATGATTTTCCTTTTTATCTCTGTTTGTACAGCGCATTTGAATGTTCTTTGATATTGCTGAAAATGCGTTTTAAATGTAATAAATGAAATGAAATGAAAAATATAACACAAATAGCTAGCATTTTGAATGCATGAGCGGCTGGGTGAAATGGATTTGCGCTATATCTAGAACACAAAAGGACAATATACAGGGATGCAGAATGCATGTCGTGACCCGAATCCATCCACCCACAATCTGACAAACACCCCATGGTTCATCATTGTCTTGGGAACA
This sequence comes from Capitella teleta, assembly GCA_000328365.1. Classification (NCBI taxonomy): domain Eukaryota; kingdom Metazoa; phylum Annelida; class Polychaeta; family Capitellidae; genus Capitella; species Capitella teleta. Next base: position 86,214 of record KB309354.1, read on the forward strand.
AAAGAAAAAGAAAAAAAAACACCATCTGCAATATTCCATTTCGAAGCACCCCACTTCCAATAGCATATTCATAATTACGCGTGCTTCGGGACAGTCTATTGGGTCTCCCTATGGTGAAACAGCGGGCATCGAACGGCAGTAAATGCGATTGAGGATCCGAGTAAACATGGATTGAATTTTGCCAGAGTAGTCATGCGTTCATTAACCTCTAGTGAGTCAAGGGAGACACAATAGAAAGACAGACTTAAGACGTATGCCTTTTTACTGCCAATTTCTGTGAAATATGTCTATATTTATGCACCTCAGACAGGTCGTTGTTACGCAGGTGACAGGTGATGTTAAATAATGGGGGCTGAACTTGGAATCACAAAAGCTGTTGAAAGAAAGAGATTGAAAAGATGAGTGAAAGTACTATGAAGATAAAGAAGTGCAAAGGAGACCATTGACTTGGCACAGACAACTTTCCAGTAATTGACGGGTCGATTTTGTGTCCAATTTGTGACGCGTTGCCCTGGGTGAAAGCGTTTCTTGGCAGCTTCCCTTTGCCCTGTCATCAAATGTCCTTAAGAATGCTGTTTTTAGCACAATCGAATCACGCCAACCCCAAAAGGACCTTAGGGCACCGGGGGCACACCCCTCGGCTGATGGCAATCATCGAATCTTTTTCGATACTATGGCAAAAATTTTAGGAAAGGTCTGTCTGATAACACGTAAATATAATGTCCTTGTTTTAACTGCTGCTAATTCCACAAAAGGTGGGGTGAGCTTATCTTGATGCAATCACGATTGTTCGGTTGAAAAATAATTAGTGTGAGTTTGTCATGACTTGGTGAACCTAAGAGTGGTCCTAAATCCGCCAACGGCCTGGAGAGGGCTCTACTTGGTATTAAATGCCCCGCCCATTTATGTCGCCTTGAAGAGCCATTCTCACGGGTCACCGTGACCCTAACAATGGAGCACCTGAATAACTTATATTCACCTTTGGTCTAGTGCACTATATATGTGTGCTATCAGTCAAATTAAATATTGTTGAATGCACTAAATCATACGCAATGACTTCAATCCATCATTATTCAGGACGAAAATCAAATCGTTGAATCAATGACGTCAATAATATATGTCTAACTTATTGCACTCAATGGTGAAGGTCGAACAGGTGCTTAGTTTAATCTTATTTAATTGCCATGTTTCAACCGATGAACGTGCTTGGTTAATTCCAAGCGTACATGTATAATGCATGACATGACAAGGTTCCTCTCTTAAGACACCTGGATGCAAATTGCGAAACCCTCAATAAACATCAAAAGAACACGGATAAGATGAATTTACTCACAATGAGAGTTATCAGGGTGGATGAAGTGATACCTTGGTCCCTCCTATTATCCTTTTATTTCATTAGTACTTTCTGCCTCAGCAAAAAGGTGCACGAATAGGAGTTTTCTCTCGAAATCATAACTTTCTCTGAACGTTATGAGATGAACGTTATGAACGTAAATGCTATTGAACAATGTGACTATCCTGAATGTGTCCATAGCGGTACTTAGTGTTCTATTGGAACTGAAAATAATCACAACGAGTGGGTTCTAGCGTGTGACATTTACAAATTACATTTTTCACTCAAACAGGAGCCACGCAAACAAACACTATGCCAGACATTATGGATGACCGATTGGAGAAACGCGTCATGTCGACCGTCGACTTCTACGTCTTCGGCTGCTTCCTGGGGTTCTGTGCCCTGATCGGCATTGTCCGAGGCTGCATGGAAATGCGCGTGCGTCGAACCGAAGGCCTCGGTTCAGAGAAGGTGGCCATGGGAGGTAGAACGAGGTGGTCTCTTTGGCAGGCTGCGCAGAGCTTTCTTCATGGCGCCGTGGCTCTGCCATTCTTGATTGGCATCCCTGGTGAAATCTACTGCTTTGGAATCATCTTCATGATCATCATAATCGGTTACGTCATTGGGGCGCCGTTCTTCATCCATATCATCTTGACCAGACTGCACAAGTTGAAAATAACCAACATATACGAGGCAGGCCAGACTTGTATTTTTCAATATTGTATTTTTAATAGTTGTTTCGTGTAGTACTTTTCATTGAGGTTTAACAAGCTGGTCCATCGTTTGGTGTCTGGTATATTCACTATTATGTCGGTCAGTATTATTTCAAATCATATGTTTGATCTATTTTCATTCAATTCATTACGCAGATGCTATTCATTGGTACCATTGTCTATGCCCAAGGATTGATATTCAGTCAACGTAAGTTTTCATCTGTTTACACTTCCGTGATGTTCATCAATTTTGTATTCAAAGTGACTGGTTTGGATGTTGGAACATCCATTGTGATTGTCCGAGTAGTTGGTTTAGCCTTCGCAGGAATTGTGAGTACAGTAACCATACACCCACCACCAACAATGTCCTTGTGTGTTCTCCAGGGTGGTGTCAAGGGCTTAGTCTGGTTAGATGTGCTGCATCTGCTAGTAATTGTCCTGGGAATCCTTCTGCTTGTACTTCTGGGAACGGCTGAAGTTGGCAGTTTTAGCGAAGTCCTGAAAATATCCACAAATGGACTGCGAATGGGTCACAACGTGTAAGGCATTCTGCAAATCAATGCATTCTATATTATTCAATATTATATTTCTGTAGGTGGGAATTGCAGCCAAGTTTAGCAAGACATTCAATCTGGTCTCAGCTAATCGGAGGCGCTTTCTTCATCATGATCATCTTCAGCAACCAGTTGATTGCTGCTAAATACCTTGGACATGACTCCGAAACAAAGATGATTGCGTAAGTGTTGATTCGATATCATTGATTTTTTAACCTAACAGTATTTGTCTCATAGAACGAGCTACGTGTCCGTCTTCTTCAGCGTCCTCAAAGTGGCTTTATTTGGATGTCTGGGTCTCGTTTGTTACGCGTACTATTTTGGCTGTGACCCCATTTCCCTGGGAAAGGTTGAGGCCCCTGATCAGGTACAGAGTCAGCTTTTGTATATCAGTTCTATGTCTGAGCAATTGCATGCATATATTTTGACATTACACGCAAAAGCTTTCAATTTATGGAATTCAACAATCCACAGCTTGTCCCTGCACTCATGTTGGACGTCATGTCAGGACTTCCAGGGTTAGCCGGGTTCATGTTTGCGTCGATCCTGACCGCATCTCTTGGGTAGGCATCAGTGTTATGACCTTCAGCCTTATTTAATCATATCTAATGGTAATTATTTCAGAACAATTTCAGCTTCACTGAATACTCTCTCGGCCATCTGTTACATGGACTTTGTTGAACCTTTGTACAAATGGAAGACTGGCAAAACTGAGCTCAGTCCTTGTCTCGGTGTTGTTTTCTTCAAATTACTTGGTGAGGCATCACCTGTATGCACGCTTTCATCTACAATGTAAACGTTTTTGGCAGTGCTGGCTGGGAATTTAATCACCCTGGCTGTGCCCTATCTGGGTCCAATCATGAAGTCCACTCTCTCACAGATGACTATAATTAATCTCACCATCGCTGGTGGGCCTATTCTTGGACTGTTCATTCTTGGTATATTTGTGCCCTTCGCTAATTCAAAGGTACGGCATCACCTGAAGAGTGAGCCATTAGTATTACATTCTTATTAATAGGGAGCTCTGGTTAGTATGCTGATGTCTGTCATGTGGAATATTTGGCTCATGGTGGGTGGCATTTTGACGAGGGCCTACTCAAACACCGCTCAAGTCCTTGATCTCGACCACGATATGTGCATTGTAAACGGAACACTGTCTAATTCTTCATCTGTTGTATCTACCATCGAACCAGGATGGGAACCAAATGCAGCATTTGATGACGAGTGAGATATTTATTCATTTCATACTTTTCATTGGGATTGTATTAGTCAATGAGGCTATATGATCGTATAATTTTAATATCACGATGAAAGGTTCGATTTGTTGTCTAACTTCTATGCCAAATATGTGGGACATTATGTCTCAAGTTTCGTATTTTTGAATCAGATCTGGAATCCAAGGCCTGTATAACCTCTCATACATGTGGATCGGGTCATCATCAGTTGCCATAACAATCACAATTGGCATCATGGTCAGTCTGGCAACAGGTGAGCGAGACTCAAGTTCATGTGAACGAATACTTATTTATACCCGCAGGATGGAGATCGCTGAAAACCCTCACAGTTGATACTGATCTGTCATTTGCATATAAGTATCCAGTTATGAAGAAGGTGAATATATCGGGTGCAAATAAAAAACAATAATTACCATAACATAACCTTAGGAAACGGACATCAAACCACCAAAGTCGCCACTAGCCAAACACACTGTTCTTTCAATCGATGTACCGAATGGAATCCACGAGTCAACAGTCAAACAAACATCGGTTCGACGCCACAGTACTCCAAACATCAACCAAGAAGTTCTGATCCACGCCAAGACCCTCGAGAACTCACGCTTATTCAACCAGAGGCTGATGGCAATCGGGAATACTGGCCTCGTGTGGATTAACACGGAGGATTTACTCACTGAGCTATGAGCATGTTGAGTCGTTCGTTATACCGACCCAGGAAAGTACAATTAGGTCACTGACTTTACTCCGGATTCAAGTACAGTGACTAAATCTATTTGCGTTTTATTTGGCTCGGACGGCACTTCCCCGATAAAAAGTTCACTGTTTATGTGTGTATATGTTAAGCATTGATTCGCAAGTTTTTTCTTGACATATCGATATATCCTGATTGTTTTTTTCGCATGCTCACCTTTTTTTCTCGCATTTTGTTTTTGGAGTTCCTTAATCTCCCTCCTTCTACTTTTCTCTTCTCATTCTCTGTTATATACTCCTGTGAGAAACTTTGAGTTCTCCTAACTCTCTTCAAAGTTTTTTGATGCTCTTTTGTTTCAAACTTAATTGGATTGCATTTGTCTAACTATCCTATTGGTCTCTCTAATCATGTATATTTGTCAATGTACTCAACATGAATAAACATCGATTGAACATTGATTGAACGCGGATTGGTTTTGTGGAGAGAGAGAAAACAAACGCATCATAATGATATTCAAAATATTAAAACTAAGAACTTGAAATCCACGGAATGGCAGTTCAGCTTCAGTTTGTCGACACGGGGACACGTTAATACATAGATACAAATATAATTTGCAGCAGTTTTAAAATCATAAAATATCAGAGTGGACTTAATTGAAAGAGGTCACACCCTACACAGAACAGTTATTGTAATCATAAAGGTAAGTCAATAAGTATCACTCCGAAACAACAAATGAACAAGTAATATATCACAAGAAAAACTCTTATGCTCAAATCTCTCTAATATCAGACTATTGTCTCTGGGACATTTTGACCCAATAATCAAACTACAAAGCATGGCCCCGCGCGCACATGATGAACTGAATAGGAAGGTAGCTGCCTCCGATATCGCAAACACGGCTTGCATGGCAGGATGCAGGTATATCTAACATGTACCCATTTGTAATTATGGGTAATTAGACAAGCACATTTTTAGGGTAGGCTCTGGTTGTGAATCCACTTATCACGTGCGTGGTCCAAAACAAGATGCTGCACCATTTTTGACCTCTTCATCTCATCGTAATCGGACAACTTGTCCACCATCCTAAACCTCTCGTGACTGTGGTCTTTCACTTGCTGCTCCAGGTTCTTCAAAATACACGTTGATTTCCGTACAAAGACTTTGCCTCCTGGTTTGGGTTGATTGGGAACGTCATCCTGTCGGAAGAAGGAAAGAGAACGCATTACATATGACGCCAATGCGATGCGATACTTCATGATTATTACAAGTATAATATTCTATTTCGAACATCAAGAGATACTAATGGTTACTTTGCATTAAAGTAAGTGACTGTAATTATAACAAGTAATCACAAACTTCATCACTGAGATGAGATTTGATATCATAACGCAGCGTGCAAATATAACGCATTCAGGTTTGAAGTGGCTGGCAGGGCTGTGCCCATTTAGAGGAAGCTCTTCGTATAACAAGTGTTAATTACTGTCACTTATATAATGCAAAAAAATAATGAGTTTATCGGGTGTTCGGAAGAATAATAAAGAACATAATATAACTATATTATAACTAATTTAAGCATCAAATAATGCACTTATTATGTTATCGAAATAAATACATAAATAAAGTCACAAACCCCGGCCTGGAACCTCTGCAGTTTGGGAAGTCTTGCCGGAGGTGGTTGGCCCACAATTTTTCCAGTCTTTGTGGTGAAATTCCTGACCCTCTCCTCCAAGTACCGGATGGAGTGCTCGCTGGTCTCCCAGTCCCTGTATCTGGGATTTTCTGGAGCAGCGTTGATTTTTTGCCGAATGATAGAGTTCAGGAAAGTCATTCTCGCTTTTTCTCTCCTGTTTGGAGAGCGAGATGTGTCATCATCGACATAGTTATCAACATCAATATCCGGTAAACTGTCTTCATATTCAAGGTCACCATGAGCGGAGTGGGTATCCCGGAAATTTTCAGTTTGAGTCCCTTCGCGGGCTTTCAGGAGATCACCCGGTTCGCTCGCTAAGTCACTCACAAAGGTTCTCGACTTCTCTCGTGACATGGCTCTCCTTGATGTTCCAGATCTCTTTGGTGTGATTGGAGGGAGTTTGGGCAGCACGTTATCACGGGGCTTCTCAGTGCGCATCTCTTTGACTTCCGTGGTCGCAGCTTTCTCTTGCTCTTCTTTTTCTTTCTTAGCTCTTTCTTCTGCTTCAGCCTTCAGCCTAGCTGCTTCCTCAGCTTTAGCTTTGGCAGCTGCAGCTGCTTGTACCTTTTCAAATTCCTGTGCGATTCCTTCTTCCTCTAGCTCCCTGATCTGCTCAAGAATCATTCTTCGTTCCACTCCTTCGGCGTCCTCGTTCTGTCGACTCAAGGCTTGTTTCAGTTCCCGCTCCGTCCTCGCTCTCTTGCAAGGGGGCTTCCTCACAACATGTAACTTCTTTCGCAGAATCGGATTGTTCATCTGCCCCAAACGCACGGCTTCTCTGACTTTAGCCTTCTCTTTCATCATTTCTCTGTAGTATATCCCTCCAGGTATCAAAGGTTTGATTAAAGCAGCTCTGTTGCTTTTATACATAGCCAGAAGGTGATCAAACAACACTTCTTTCTCAGGTAAACCCTTAGTTCCTTTTAAAGGGGGAATATCCTTTGGTGGTTCTCTTTCCACAGTGTTGAGTCGATACAGCAAGTGTTTCAACAGAGGGATCTGCTGACCTTGGGGGGTGTGCAGCCTCGTTTTCAACTTGGTTTGCACAATCATCTTTAGAAAATCCATCGTTGCAGGGTTTTTTTTGTTGATCAGTCTTTCACAGTTTTTGGCAGTCAGGATATACACCGCAGTCTCCGTGGTGCACTTAACCGAATACGAATACGTTTCCATGCCCATCACTAACTCCGTATCTCCAAACATTTCGCCCTCAGAAACGGCGCACAGGTTGATATTCCTCGACTGCCTCCTCTTCTCTGCGGCGACGTAACCATCCTTCCTCCTCACCAGCACCTCTTCCAGTTGGATGCTTTTCTTTGATAGATTCTTTTTGCGCGTCTTTGCTTTTTCAATCATTGCTGGCGGCCTGAGGTGAGCAAAGCGAGGGTTGGGCATCGGAAATTATTGATCTGGTAAATACCTGAGATTTTCCACTTCATATACATCATCATGGTCGATGAATGGCTCCATGCTTTTGTATTGGCTTTTGTGGCGATTTGGCTCAACTGTCACCTGTGCCCGGCCTCTGTATGAAAAAGATACAAAGTTAGATCCACTGTTACAAGAAAGCAGAGGCTTACTTAATGATAAAAATGAGTCCATTCCATTGATCTCCTTGTTTGATGATAGGAGTATCGAAAGTGTAGACCTCTTTGATCAAACTCATTTCCAGCAAACGTTTGAACTTTCTGCTCCATTTCTTAAATATTGGAGATGTGTTCACGAAATGGCGCCTCTCTAAGAACTCCTGCTCCTGGGAATTCTGTAAAAGCCAAGTAAAGTATAAATAATTGAATTGCAATAATAATTAGCCAACCAAAAACTGAATAACCTCCGGTTTAAAACAAAATCATATAATTGTCGTCTCGATTTTACTCCTACCGTGACATCTAGGATTCGTGGCAATGGTACAAACCTTCAGCGTTTGATTGTACAAATCACGATGAATTACAAGGAAGTCAGATTCTTCATCGCAGATAATAGAAGCGTTTCTTACGTTCTCCTCCGAAATCAGAGCGATCTCTCCGAAACAGCGTCCTGGTCCTGCGAGAAGAGAAGTGTAGAGCTCATAATCGGAATCGTCGGAATCGAAGACGAATTCGCTTTCGGACGAAATTTTTGTTGAAATGGACAACCTTGCTCTCCTTTTTCTCATATTTGCGAATCAAAAGTCACTTGTGGTCAGTCTCAAATTAATGAAAAATCTGACACCAAATTAGCATTGGAATTTGCTTTGGCTCATTTCAGTGGTCACTTAGAATGCCGAAAATTGTATCCAACCGGTCTTCAGGCTGATTGAAAGTGAACTTGGTTCATTACGGTCTTGAGCAATATAGCAGTAGAACTCTCGACCGATTGCTGAATATTAAACGGCTTATAATAACCCCATACCTCGGTGAGAAAAATTGAGCAACCTACAGTGGCACTTTCCTCTACAAATTGATCCCTTCACGGTCTTAGGTCCTAGATACAATCCATCGTTATTAATTAGCAATTACGACCAATTGGCGTGTATGTTGATTCAACACTCAAGTTATACATACAAAGTTATTTACGTAAGTGGCATGCAGATAGGATCAAGTGACTGTTGTAAGCGGTCTTAGAGAGCCTGTTGACATACTTCTGATCAATACTCGCAACCTGGCAATCAATCTCATAGCTCTATTGATGCATATAAAAGCCTATTATGGCGCCTTCAAATGGAGATGACTTTAGCTAAAGAGATCTATAATCAGTCTGGCACCCTGGACGCAAAGTGTTTTGATGGAATGTTTTTACGTCACGCTAATATCTCGCCTGTTGTATGGATGATTTATCAAACACAGTCCTATAAATTGACGGTTATGAGGAGCTCACCGAATTTGATGACATATTTTCCATATTTTGACCGATCCAACGGTTTCTTTGCGAACATCACATTTTCCTCTTCATCATTGCCCTCTTCCTTTTTCTCTGCTTCCTCAGATAATTTGAAAGTCACTTTACTTTTCTTGGAAGAGGAACTTTTAGGAGTATTCCCTCGGGGCTGGACTTCCGTTGTTGATATTACGTCCTTGCCACCTGTATTAGTTTCGTAGTTGCTTGCTGTTTTCTGTGTATTCGATCTCGACCCCAACATTTCGTTGCATTCTTCTTCTCCTGACTTTGTTGAGTCGATGTAGACGCTGACGGATCCATCCAAGATCACGTAGAAACTGAAGAAAATGAAGAAACACTTCTAGAGGGCTAACAAGAGGCAAATTAGAGGGCTTGCATCCACTAAGAGACAGTATTAAATACTTTCGTTTATGACCCATATCTTTCTAAATTTGGGCATATTTGGTTCCAACCTGTCCCCTTTTTCCCCTTGTGTGATGATGACCGAATCGCGATTTGCTTTCATGTACGCACATCTTGCCACGATTTCAATCAGAACACCTGTGAATCACACGAAACACATAGTTACCAGATTACATTCATGATATACACAAAACAATCAACCACCAAACATATTTACTTGTATATTTTTGCAGATGACTCTATGAAACTTAATTCCTTGTAGATTATGAGCTATACATAATAAATATATGTGATGTCATCTTCAATCAATCATAACAAATACTTATTAATTGATATCCTGTATATACACAGATATAAACAAATACTTTCATACTATCCTTTTTATTTGCACTTCTCATAATTATCCAGGCTGGTGTATGCATGGTCAAACAAAGGATGTTAAGGCATGCTTTGGTTTATGAAGGCCTAGGAATAATGAGTACACGTGTCTTGCCACTGTTAATGGTTCAGCCATAGATATGGAGATTCGACAACCTAACTGAGCCACTCGCAGTTTCACACGAATTCTAAAATAAGCGTCCATCAGATAAAACCGAGACCAAAATTGCCAAAAGATTATTAATTTGTGCACAATTTGAGATTTTTTAATTCGCCGAAACCAGAATCTGCGATACTAGAGTGAACGAATGGCGCAGGGTTGCATCGGGCGACAAATAAGGACCACTTTTCACGAGCGATTTCAAATCTGGGTGTACATGTATATACGAGCCAATCTCCATATCTATGGGCTTAGCCACCCAATCTCCCTTTGAACTTTTACAATGTTTTATTGGAATCGACTGTGTTGTGGTAGCAACACCTTCAAAGAACCTGTTCCGCCCATAATTAAATTAAACAAGTTCTAGATTGCTTCTCAAAGCGTTGATATATTAACCATCAAACACACGGCACCTCCTGAGTGCACAGTCAACAATCGATATGTCATCCAGCAATCCAAAGAAGTCGATGCCAATCATAACGCTTATCGGGTGGATGGCTTAAAGCTCTTCTTGTTAAAAAGTGCGTTATGATTACGAAATATAATGCTTGCATCTTCTGAACAAGTTGGAAAGCATGTTTCATTGTTTGAAAACTTTCAGTGCCGTCAGTAGCTATATACCCCATCCTATCATATCCAACCAGTTTACACCTTGCCAGGACCAAATAATTATGTACTCGTCCGTGACCGCAAAAGGATGGAGAAAGGAACTTTTTTGAAGAGTACAAACTGAGTTCTGGGATATTGTTGACTGGTTGTATATGATTGGAAGAGATGTATATCACCTGGAGGGTTGTTTTGATGTTTATTTTGGAATGATTAAATCATGTAATGTACATGAAAACCCATGTCTGTCACTGCAACATGGTGGAGATAGGCATTTTTACAGAGGCAAGAAGAATAATGTTCCTCTGGATGGAGGAGAATCAGGAGATCGAGGGGAGACGAGGGTTCGTTATGAATGTCTTACTGTCTGATGGAGTCACACAGAGCCTCAAAGCAAACCCGATTCTTTTAGTCCTGATTTTTCATACGAAATAGTTCTCTCTCTATCACTATGGGTATTAACTCATAATTATAGACCTACTTTATAATTGAAGGTAGTATATCAGTTCAGAGGGTTGCTGAGGCATGACTCAAATAACTCTCGTGAGTGACCAAGGGGCTGATATATATTGAATATAGTGATTCACATACTCATGTGATTCACATACTCAAGTGATTCACACACTCAAGTGATTCACATACATTTATTCTAGAACCGATTGTACATCATGTGTGCAATCTGAGGTGATGGCATGTTGTTATTACAAGACACCTCATGGTATTATTCCCAATATCCCAAGTAAAACGCGCTTCAGGAAAAGAATGCTGCCTATCTAAAACTTTAAAACTGCTTGCGAGTGTATTTCACGTATACATGTGCGATGGCTGATTGAAAAGTTCACAGTAATGTGCTTTGGACTTTTCACATCATAGAATGAATGATGTCGCAATGAATTCAACGGAATGTCCTTTATTAAGTTAACCGTTTGCCAGGCCACACACCCTTAGTCGTGCCTTTGCGAAGAAAAGGTTTGCTTGTCAATATTTGCAATGTCGCCTAAAGGAGGTAGTTTTGTGCTGCTGAACAGAGCGGAACTCTTACTTGGCCGGGTCAACAAATTACTTTAGTAGTTGTGTGTATAATTATGTTGGTGAACTATAGAGTGACTACTTTGAATATAAACACAACCGTATTACCCGCACAAAGCATGCAATAATTAGTATTGCATAATACGTTTATTGTTATATATTAACTTGTTTCTCACGTTTGTCAATGCCGTTCAGAATCTGCGCAGTCTTGGACAACCACGGGAGAATGTAGTCCAATTCATGACGCTCCCGTTTCTTGGGGTGTTTTTTGATCACAGCGATCGCCCTCTCTCGCATTTGCGTCATCTTCCCGCCCTCTTCAATCGCCCTCACGTAGATCTTCCTTTGAGGATATCGACCATTGCTGAAATAATGGACATGAAATATGAACGTCCGAACGATGACATCTTCCTGAGAACCGTTGAATTATTGAAGAGGAAATTTTGTCTCTCAGCCATGTTTCGTATGATTTATTCATCCCACTTGATGCTTGTAAACGTAAGGCGGAGTAATTTGATTACACAAGATCACATAAGGGATTTTGAGATCAATTTACAATGCGAGGTGCTTGACAAACTCGGTAACCTTTGTATCGGCGGCTTACTTCTGGGTTTTATGATTTTATTGTGGCTCAAAATAACTGGGTCATTGATTTAATCAACAGTAAATTAGGGAATTTCTATCAAGACCTGTACTCTGAAATTTGGATATTGTTTATGTCCAGCATGCCGAAAGTATTAGTAAATTTTGATTTTACAAAATAAAAACGAAGCGATGGAGTATCCTCGAATGAAATAGTAGAGCTGAACCCAAAAATCCACAATTACAACTTGTAAGACAAACCATTATTTGCCGCAGATTAAAACCGAACGACTAACCTGGCTGGTGATAAATCCAGCCGTGAGCCAGTGATATCTTATTCACAACTAATTCACACTTCGACAAGTGCCCTGCTGTATTGGTGATGTAGTTATGCAACCGTTTCAATACCCATGAGATCGATACCAAAATCCTTAAAATAATACCAGTGCCTCTGCTGCAGACTGGTTCCGTATGATCAAGGGCTTGGTGGTATTTACGTGTTAAGATCTCGTTAGGCCTTTCAAAAGAATCAACTGTTTCTCAATAACTGTCTCAGGTTGTTTCAGTGGTACATTGGATTTGACAGCGTGATTTTGATGGTGTTACAGAGAGTTCCTTCATCGAGTGTGACGTGAGAAATTTCAGAACTTATCTAGACATACAGTGTTCATAGGGAACTAGGTTTTGATAAGTCGAGTTTTTAAACGAATTATATTTTTATGGCCATAGAGTGATTAGATATAATTTGTAAATCCATGTACCCTGTGTGATTCAATGAATTTACAATGTTTGGCCTTAGTAAGCAGAATTAAGTACGTGTTTCAATAGTGAGAGCTGAAAATGGAAAGTATTCAATGAGTAAATAGTTACCGAAACACGGAGCTTTGTCAAGCACTTAATTCATGAATAGTTCAAATACTCAGTCACTTTGGTTTCGTGGAATATTGTGCTTGGTTTATTTTTAACGATGAGTATGATAATACTCTCTATCATTGTATGATATATGTCTCTCTATGGTATCGAAAGGATAAAGATAAAGTAAATGACAATGGAAATAGAATTGTTGGTTTTAATATCTTGAACTTTAACATTTTTAAATTCAGTGTAGAAAGAGTTTTCACTTTTATTGATGGTATAAATATAAAAATAAGTTTTACATAAATGACACCTTTAAGAGACACACTAAACCCTTTTTTCACCCCATGACCTTTCATGATCACGTGTCCACAACGAATGCTGCGGAGATGGTCAAACACTTGAAGGGATGGGGAACTGAATTTTAAGTGATGTTCTATTGACTCATAGCACCAATTGATAGCATTCCGTGCCAAGAACACCCTGCCTGGATGCAAGCGTAAGGAAATAATGCAATCCGAATATCGGGGTTAGCATTGCACCTCTGGGAGAATGGCTTCCATTACGAAGTATAGGAGGCAAACGTCAGCTGAGGGCCTGCCGTGATTGGTTCCGTTCCCCTCGTGAAGCTATCGATTTCAGCCAATCAGAGCAGAGCATCTTCGCCATAAAAGGACATCTTTGTTGTTTACGAAACGAAAGTGTCAGTATTGCGCATGCGTGGTGCACTCTGGCTGACCTTTTTACTGTTTCTGGATGAGAAACCATGGTAAGTGTCCTAGAAAATCGCTTGTTAAAATAAGAAAAATAGCGAAAACAAAATTGCACCAGACGGGTGGCAAAATGATTATTCTATCTATTTCCGAAAATAAAATAAAAAATATAACTCAGTGTTTCATCACAGCGTCTGACGTCACGCCTAATTAGCAATATATCTCCCGCGAAATCGTTAGCGATGATATTCCTTGTGTGGGCCAGGCATAGGAATCATTTTTGGTGCATCAAATAACGATTCAAAGTCCATTTTTAACCAGTTCTCCCTCCCTTTAAAAACAATTACAAAGATAAATGCAAAGCTTTGTAAACGCCGCCAATCTTGAAATAATCCTCCGTGGATTTCTTTGATGGATTTCTTTTTTTCTTATACGGAAATCTTCAAAAGAAGGACAATCGAATTCTTAACTCAGGTGTCAACTTCTGGAAACTCAACCGCCAAATCGGCGAGCGGTGTCAGTGAGTGCATTGACGATGGAAGTCTATTTCAATAAGCATACAAATGAATTATATTTTGCCTGGTTACTGCATTTTTCTGCTGACGTTATTATCATTATATGTATATCATGAATCGGCGTCGCTTCGAATCGTCATAGCACTAGATGTAACACAGTGATTATACATGTATCTAGATAACATCTCTGGTATATTCATTCTTGTTAAATTTGTTCATGTATACGCACATATACAGAGTGGGCCAAAAAGTAGTGTATATCTACTTCATGTTATAAACAGAACTTTGAAATTTGCTAAAATTTGTTAAAATCCATTATTCAAAAACATTAATACCTGATATGGGTTGACTAGGTTATTATGTACCCATTTATACAAATAAATTGAATAAAACGTAAATACTATTTTGAATAAAGGAGGAACATTTTAATGCGAGTGGTAAGTGATCGCGAAGAGCTTCTGTGCGCGTAATCAGGTGTGCGAAAACCCGGATAAATAGCTGAAATATCATAGCGCATAATTATCATAGCGCATTTCCATCAAATGCAGGAGTCATAGCATGTGATGAAATGATTTGCAGATACGCGTTTGGTATGCCAGAATGGCTTATATATATTCTTTTATACTCATAAAATGCTTTCACTTAACGCCAACCTTTTAGTTCAAATATTTGTAACCCACTATTACCATCAGTGGAGATCTAAGATCGCCGCTGACGAATAGGTTACTCTTCCTGGTGCGTGAAAAATTAGACGGTGACATTAAACAGGCAGTCACAACAGTTAACCGAAGTAAATGTTTATTTTTCAGGGTAATTTTCGTGGTATAATTGGGTTAAGTAACTTGAAAGTCGATTATTATACTAGGGTTGATAATGTTCTCGTGAATGCGGAGCCAAATAACCGAACAAGACTTTGTCTTGTCGGTTATTTGGCTCCACATTCACTTGAACATTATCAATCCTAACATAATCACAATCTTCCCGTGACTTATCCCTTAAATCACAGGAAAGCTACTCGATTGAAATGGTGATTAGAAGATGCTTTGAAAATCTTTTTCATTTCTATTTAATTTGATATTTATTTTTCTTAGCTGTTTCCTTGTTTTATGTTCCTTTTCAATTCTGTTTTTCTTGTTCTTTCAAATATAAAAATTTACAAAAGAGTATTTGCGAATAAAATGCTATATATGTACTAAAAGCACATGTTCTGAGTACTTATAATTGAGCCTCATATTTAGTCATAATAATAATAAATTCTAACCACTTTCCATGTGAATATTTTCTTGGGACATGTTTGATCAATATGGATGGATATACTTCCACATTATAATACTTATAATACGATGAAAAAACGTTTGTTGCACTTGCGTACATAATTTTATCCAGTGGATATAAGCTGCTTATCAATGTATAGTTGTATACTCTACGTCAAAAAAAAAGAAAAAAAAAACTTGACTAATTATTCGAAGAAAAAAAAATATTAGGCATGCAACTCAATCTGTGAACAATTTAATGCAATTCAGCAATCTCCCTTTAGCTCAGCAATGGGCGGATTAACTTATATGCACAATAAAAATAGTTATGTAAGTCAGATGATACTATATCGAGCAATGATACTATATCGAGTTAGTCTCCGGAAGTGGTAGGATATCCATGTTTAAGTATAATAAGTATTTGAGACATTTCTGAACGCGCATATAATAGCAGGTGGGTACTTTCTTATTCCGCTTATTTCATCGATGTAATGGTCTACCAGTCTTGGGGAGGTTTCAGGCCAATAATAACCTGGCGGGTTTTCGAGCAAGTAGTTATATAAGAATATTGTCAAATAATCTGACGTCTTTGTTACGTTTACCTAAAGAATTGCTCATCTGAATAGCACAGAAGAACTTTAAACACACACTATAGCACTAGAGTATGCTGCCAGGATAATGAAGTGAAAGGCGCCACCCATCCGTACTATTAGACACCATTGCCCTTATGAAAGTGAAACTTACACAAAGATCGTTGCAATTAATCAATTGGCCGCATGATTAGCCAACATCCATAGGTGTCAATTCCGTAAACTTACCTCTATCACCTACGGATATCCGCTTGCTCTTCGTGCCCTGATTGCAGGATTGAGTGTTCAATCTGACTCAATTATCTCTGGGTTTCCATTCCTCAATCAACTCACGACAGTATTATTGTAATCCAGTATAATCCATGGTCTTATTTATAAATTGAAAAACACAGCTCCCAGTTTCAACAAACCGTTCACCATGCTACTCTACATCATGTTTTTTATTTCCCTCCGATCGTCGCCAATTGCAACCATTGATGTGAGTTTGACCAGCATTGTGGAGCAATCATTGGTGGATGTGATTGAAGGTGATTCTCACAATTTGATTGAGCGACAGAATGAAGTACTGGCCTTCATTTCTGTCAGGTGGGAAGAGTGTTTGTGGCAGCCACCGGAGGCAAAATGTCCAAAGAAGGAGGAAGTGTTCTATATTCCCATTCCAAGGAAGTCATGCGGGAAATTCATTGTTGCGAAATCACGTAAAGAAGAGGAGAAATGCGCTTGGCTCATAATTGGAAGATACCGTGCTCCAATGAATATCAGTTTGGTCCGCAAGAATGCTTTGTTGTCTACTCCAACATGCTACTCAAAAGGAATGAGTCTGGCGTTGATGGACTTAAACCCCGCTCTAGTTGCACCAATAATTGATTGCGCAACCCCGGAATTTAGTAGAACGACCTGGCACTCACAAACATTTCCGCACAAGCGCAAACGGTTGGACAATTTTACTGGTCTCTTCAGATACAGCAGAGTCAAGCGGACAATGGAGGCTCATCTCAATGGTTACTGCAACGGCAATGGGTGGTCCCTGGACCATTCATCCGACTCTCATCTCGTTGTTCTCTTTTCAACAGCAAATATCTTAAATGACATGCCGACTGCTTTAGTCGAGTTCCAAGCATTGGAAACAACTGAACCGACCTGGAGTTGTGACTGTGTGCCTCTAACCCCGATGGGTGGATTGCAAGCGCTGGTAGACGGGAGATGTCAGAGAACCTGGACCAACACCAATCAGATGGGCTTCAGCTCTTCTGTGGAGGTGTTTTTGAATGACGATTTCTGCTCTGAGTCTTCCACTCTGCTCATCACTAATAGTCCAAACCGGTGGGGTCCTGCGCTGTTTAAAACCCCATGCAATCCCAATCAGGGCAATAATTTCACTCTGACAGCCACTGGGCGAGAACAACACGTACTGGTTGAGACTAAACACTGGATAGAGATGCTGAATGTGATCATACAATTTCACAAGTACAACATTTGCAACAATGTTACTCAGTGCACTGATATCACCCTAGGTGAGACTAGTATTTTGCATCTCAATATTTTGAGTCCGGGAATTGGCCACTTGTACAAGAAATACACCTTCACAAGTGAGAACCCTTCGCAGTTTGTGCAACTGAATGTGACTCTATTGCAGTACCATGGTATGCAGATGCATCCTTGTAGATTCGCAGGCCTCCTTTTGGTGCCCATCCCCAATTCACTGAGCTACAACTCCACCATCTGCCATGAGATCCCCGCACCCAACACAATGCTGGTTCCCTCCGAAGTCGTTTATGGTTCAATGCTGGAGAAAGTTGAGTTGTACGTATACAGTTACCAAGGCTTCGGCTCCCTTCAGTTGAACGCAGTGGTCTCAACAACCGAAGTCGCCAGCATTGCTGATCCTTGTTTGTTGCCCTTGCGTGATCTTGAGGGTCAACTTCTTCTGAATAACTCAAGGGTTTTACAAGACAGCAACTTGGTCATTGCGAACTCCTCTGTTACGTTCAAACACCCAAAGTTTAGTTTGACGGCACTCCTTGTTGACGAAGAAACATACCCTAGAACGGTTGAGCTGAAGATGAAAGACAATCAATTGGCAATCATGGACACCTACACACAACACAGCTCTGAAGTACGACACTGCAACGTGCATGTCTTCATGGTGAGCAAGCCAGTGTTGTAATAACAACGAATTATACTATTTAATTGAAGATCTAGCTGTTTATTAACCCATAATTAGTAAAATGTGAGTTTTTAGTGATTATTTAATAAATATTTTTATATATATCTGATATTAGGTGAAGGTCACGCAATTGGCAATTTCAGCAGCCCATATCAGACGCAGGTGGAAATGATAGATATTCAGTAATTCTTCAAACTCACAAAACTAATAGTAATCTCCATATATTTCAAGTGGCATTCTTGGCTCGCTGTTATCCGTGATGTTTTATCGTTTTCCAGAATGAAAACAATCGAAAAGACTTCTCGAAATTTTTTATGGCCGTCCGACCAGTTATGTCACCATACCCACAGTCGGACCTCAGTATCTCTACAATTTGCTTCAGCATAAAATATTATATTTTCTTGGACCTCATCCACCAGTATATTGAGATTCCATACAGTGCTACTTTGCCGTTCAACATCAGAAAATACAAATATATATCAAAGCATGAGCATGGCTTGAAAGACCGCGAACCAATCTTGATCTTTTTGTGGGGTTCGTTCTGGATGGATACTGTTTATAGCTACAGCTGCAGACATTTGGCGGTGGCAACCAGATTCACTTTACACCAGCAGAGAAACAAAGAAGTAATGCATGTATATACACAGCCAGGCGAAGTATTGCACGGTGATTGGGGGTCCCTTCACGTTGCAATGTCCCATGCCATATCGTTTGCAATCACTTACCAAACGATTGAAATGTATAGCAAGGGATCTCAGTGTTGCTTGTATCATTTTGAAACCACCTTGCACGATCAGGCCTCTCGGGGTCCTTGGGAACTTGACATGGCCGTCTCCGTCAATTCCGGTAAGCGGCGGTATACTAGTATTTACCATGACGTCACCGAGACGCGAAGCACTCATTTAGCATGGCGCCATCAGTTCAGTGGTAACATTTACAACTGGTCGCTCCCATTTCCCGTGCGAAGTGCTGATGTACCCACCCTTCATTTTATCACAATCAGGATGCAAATCCAAAAGCTGACGGACGGAAGTAATTTCAATGGACAATTGGTGATGAAATACATGCAGCATAACATTCGTTGGCGCGTGCAACTATTCCCACAACTCGTTCATATTCCCAAAAAGGCGAATCGGCTAAAAAGTTGGTCTTGGAGGCAAATGTCGGACTATTGCAATTGGAGTAAAATGACTCTTCCAATCATCACGTCTGACGCACTCAGTGAGAATTTACAAGCATTCTACATTCATCATTGGTTGAACTTCAAAGCCTGGGACACGATGCCCAGGATAGAGCCGGTTGTGATAATGATTGGACTGGAACAAGATGACAATAAGGTAAAGTATACCGTATTGCTTTATTGACAATACTAACAATACTTTATTTTACAGTGGTATTGGGAAGATGGCACAAATTATGTGTATCGCACGTGGTACAGACCAGACGAAATTCAACATCAGTTTACAACAGAACACCAGGTAAACATGACCTACTGGACTCTAATGAAGAAAGTCACGTACGCATCTCAATGGCAATTGCCGGAGACGGAAATATCACCATTTCATAGATATCGTTCGTTTCGAACCGAAGGTGCGTCCGATGCAGTTGCCAGCATAATCTCAGAATCACACGAGTGGAAGGAACTTCCTCCACTCCCCTCGGGTGGAACGTCCTGCACCGCTGCCCTGTTCAATCCCATCCAGACGCAACTACAGTGGACCTCAGTCAGTTGCGATGAACCATTCACTCAAGTATTTCCTGTTTGCCAGAGACCTGACGTCAGAGTCTCGAAACATCCCTCACCCTATGCTAACCGCCTAAAATATTATTGTCCGAAATTCTGGGTTTTGCTTACCACTGACCAACATATACCCCATTGTGTCATGGTATTTAACACTGTTTATGAAGCTGAAGTGTGCTCTAAATATGGGGGGTGGCTTGCGAGATTTGATGAAAATATGTTCCGTTTGCACAACACAATTTTACGCCAATGGATTGACAAGAGCACCTCAGGCATCATTGTCAACAGTCATGTTGAATCACTGGAGCAGTACACAGAAGCTGCAATGGTTTGGTCTCATCACAAACAAAAATGGGATATCAAGGATCTCGCTGAGAAATCCGGAAATAAGGACTTTGTTTTGTGCGAAACCGAAAGCGAAACCAAAACAAAAACAGATTCTATGTGCCCACCATATTTATTTGAGTGTACTGACGGCTCATGCATTATCCCATTGCATAGATGTGATGGTGATCTAGACTGTAGTGATGGACTGGATGAGCTCGACTGTGTAGTATGCAAGATGAAGGGCTCTTTAAAAGCAAAACTCCTGAATTTCTGCTTGGAAAATTGCCACCCAGAAGACTGTGAGTGTGACTTGAATTATTTCCAATGTGCTTCGGGAGGGTGTGTTCCTTTTGAGAAGGTCTGTGATTGTGTGGAGAATTGTAAAGATGGTTCGGATGAAGATTGTCAGAACAAGAACTGTTTCCACTTTAGGTGTTCTACGGCAAAGGGCTTGGTCTCGGAGTTGCAGGAGCAGCACTGGTTGTACCAGGTTGCCGAACGCATGCGGTGTTCATCGTTGGGCGAATGCCAAGCTGATAATCTCAATCTTACCAAGACCTACCTGGATTATCATGCCATGGCCCCTTGCCGGGTGGATGGGGGTGCAGGGAAGTTTTATCCTAGATACAAAGTGTGCATTCATGAGAGGGTCACTGGGAGTGGTGAAATCGCATATTGCCCAGAAGCAGAGCACGTGAGGGGGTGTAATAATGTCCTTTGTCCAGGAATGTTCAAATGTGTTGAGGGTTCTGATAGTTACTGCATCCCATTCAACCATGTTTGCGATGGCATCAATGATTGTCCTGATGGCCGTGATGAGACCTCCTGCCAAGGTAAGCTTCCATGTCCAGGGTTCTTGAAATGCAAGAAAGGTGGGGTTTGTGTTGATTTGTCAAACATCGGCGATGGAGTTTACCATTGTTTTGAATCATATGACGACGAAAAGGTGTGTGTGGATGAGCATTGCCCTGAGAAATGTACTTGCAAGGGCATGGTTGCTGTATGCGTCGGATTGGGCTTTGAAAATATCCCAGCTCTTCCTGCAAGTACTAAAGTTTTGTACATGAATTACAATAATGTCCGCAGCCAATTTTTCACCACTGTTCCGTATGACTTACTTGTCCTGGACATGACTAATAATAAACTTACCTTTCTGGAGCAGGCCTCCTTTGGCTCATGTCAACATTTATGGGACCTACGACTCTCAAAAAATGAAATCAGTCACTTTGTTGGAAGGGTGTTCAACCGGTGTTCCAATTTGAGGTCATTAGACTTGAGTCATAATCCGATCAGTGCCCTCTCTACCGAGCTGATTTCTGGGTTAACCAGTCTAAAAGTACTCACAGCAAATAACGCTGAGCTACAATATATCACTGAACAATTTACTGATCTAATGCCAAACATACATTCCATCAATCTGTCAAACAACGCTCTCGTAGATTTCTTTGCTTTTGGCTCCGCTCAAATTGTTGACCTAAGAGGAAATCGTATGATCATTAGGATAAGTGATGTTGCATGGATGTCTCTGTCCAAAGGGAAATCATACATTGTTGATACCAATGTGGCTTTGCACTGCTTCATCCCCAGTCTATCGACAGTCGGGGCGAAACCCTGTATTCGTGCGCTGTTCGGTAAAACATACCAACCCATTTTATGGTCAGTGATCGTGCTTGGTATCACCATGAATTTAATATGCCTTTCATGGTTGTGCCTTTGCAACAAAACATCGCTGCTGAGGATCCTTTTGTGTCAGCTCTGTGTGGGAAACACAATAACCAATGCCTACCTTCTGGGCATCACAGTCACAAACTTACAGGCAACGGAATTGTTTTTTCTATACAACTGGGTCGATAGCTACTCTTGTGTCATCCTCAGAGTGGGCAGTCTTTGTTCTATCTTGCAAAATCACTTCCTCGTGCCACTTGCAATGCTAGAAAAGCTCATTGGCATCAAAACAATCAGCGCCCGATCTAAGAATTTGACTTGCTATGGTACCCTCACGAGCATTCTCCTCACTATGTTCCTCATCTTCCTTCCTACTGCTTTAGAACTCCTTGGCTACCTCGATTCGAATTCCTTCTGCTTGGGATTGCCCATTTTGGAGGTAAATGGAAAAAGCCAAGGAATACGATACTTCTTCGCGTTCATTTCCGTAAGCTGCGCAATTGTAACTTGTGTTCTGTGTGTGCTCATTACTAAACGAGTCTTCACGATGAAGAAGTCGGTGAAAGGACAGGTGTCAGGAAGCATTAACGTCAGAGATGTGTTGGTGAACACGCTTCCCTTCGTCATGAACAATTGCTTGATATTTGGGTTATATGCATTTATATCACTCAGTGGCCACCTGAGAGAGAACCACACCATGCTAATCAGCATTGGCATAAGTGTGTGCTGTGCTTTCAACCCTTTCTGTCACACTTTTATCTCCAGGCGCTTCATTGAATTCCTCAGCAAACGTTTCTGAGCTAAATCCCTTCTGCCACGAAGCATAATTACGCCGGTTTAATTAAGCCCGTGCCTGTTCCGAGACAAAGGCATCTACATGTAACTTGAAGTGGTCAAGCATTGTCAGATTGGATACCCCTTTGAAAGTGCTTAAGGAATGAGAATGGGATGCTAGCGAATTATCAGTATGGATTGTCAATTTGTACTACATGTATATATTGTGAGACATTATGAAATCTGTTTTTAGGGGTTTGAAGCAAATACCTGTTTATATTTTCAGTGCCCTTGTCCGAAATATCAAGAGATTATAGTTATGTTTGCTCTTTTTTTTTCCGCAACTGATTCGATTCAAAATTTTGGAACTATTTCAACTCAGTTGACACATCACGGCACATTCAAAGCTAGGGATGCTCAAGGTGAATTTATGTGTTTTCCAGCCCACCGTATTATATATTCAAGTGTGTTTGTTGTACGCATATAATAACATTAAGCAGACTCTTCTTAAATAAGTTTTAACGCTATTGTTGGTTTTTTTTTTTTTTTTTTTTTTTTTGGGGGGGGGGAGGGGAGTTTTTCGTGGTTTTGTTGTGTTTTTTTTTCTTTTTTCTTTTTTTCTTTTTCCTCGTTCGTGTATATTTTCAAGTGTTGAGATAGCAAATAAATAGTATCACTCCATGCATGTCTTCCTGTCTATGAGTTTCTCTTGTCATACAAATCAGTTGTCACATATGAGCCCTGGAACTTCTGGCAAAGGACTGAGTGAAGCTTAATTTTATCCTCATTTGTTCCCCAAAAATCTCTTTTTAAATTGATTTCTCTCATCGTTTATATTAATCTCTTAATAATTTATTTATTTATATATTAACTTTATTAATTTTTTTTTATCACTTCTCAACATAGCGTTTGGCGTGCAGATAATGCGCTTGTCACATGGACTTAAGGTCTTTATTAAGCTCGGCCTCGGTGGCCATATATACCGAACTTTCATAAGAAGCTGATATAATAATAATAATAATAATAATAATAATAATAATAATAATAATAATAATAATAATAATAATAATAATAATAATAATAATAATAATAATAATAATAATAATAATAATAATAATAATAATTTTATTCATCCCATCCATTGATATACATTTTCTCAACAAAAAAAAAATAATAATAACATATAAAGGGGGGAAATTAAATAAGAAGAAGAAAAGGAGAAGAAAACAATGAAAGGAAAAGAGGGAACAAAAAAACAAACAAAAACAGTGAGAGAGATCAGCCTGATCAATACAGATGAAAAATAGTAGTTCTTCAATTTCCAAGGAGTCTAGTATTGATAACAATTCACTATCTCGCATTTTATTCAATTCTATAATGCTATTGCAAGTGGAGCTATTTACATGTAGGTGGTTTTGAGTTCTATTGAGTCTATTGAGTTGGTTGCTAAGAGTGTTGGATGTTAGCAGGGTAGCTAGAAGAAGAAGAAGTTTTATTTAGCAAATAGTAACGTAATAGATGGAAGGAGTAAAAAAGAAACTGGTTTGTGCAGGGGACTGACACTATGGAGTGTATTTAGTCCCCTGAAATTTTTTTTTTTTTTTTTAACTGTGTGAACGCGGGAATCGATGATAGCATATGCTTTCTAACGGTACAGATATGAGAATCGGCTGCTCGTATATCAAGTTCACTGAGTAGATTTTCCATTTTGGTTTCATCATAGGCAACTCAGTTGTACAGTTCTTTGTATTTTTCACAGAAGAGATCTCGTATATCATCTTGCTCAGTAACTCCATCAACGTCTTGAATTGTTGGGTTGTGTTTTCGCCTCATTCGTTGCACCTCCGTCCAGAAGTTGTGCTGTTGACCTGTCTGTAGTGATTTTGACATCTTTTCCGCTCGCAATTTCTCCTGATTACGTATCACCCACTGCGAAATACGTCTGTAGTCATTACGTGTTTGCTTGCGTATTTCGTACACACACCCAGCCTCTGTGGGAAGCCGTTCTCTTTCCACACATTGGTTCAGAAGATTGCGCGCCTTCTTGTTGGATCAGCATGATGCCCCAACTTGTTTTGCCTCTCTTCTTTACACGAGGGATGGTAGCAACTGCGGCTTGTACACAAGCATGTGTGATGTTGTCATGGTAAGTACGGATCGAACCTAGGGTAGCTTCTTAGTCACAGGCATTCATCGTGCTTTGTAATGCTCCATATGGGACAGTAATTCTGGCCAGTAATTCACGTAACGTCCTCTTGTAGCTCATTAGGTCATAGCTAGAGGCTCGATGCCATGACCTTTTTCTTAGATGATCTCAAACGTGACGTGTTCTCCGATGAGCGTGGTAATTTCACTGATAGTACCAGCTCAATGGGCGAATGATCAGAGAAGTAATCTCCTTCGTGCAACGGAGAGTAGCGGGCGTGTTAGGGAAGAGGTTACTGATAACAAAGAAATGATCAATCGTTGAACGTGAGTCAATTGAGTAAGTAAAATCAACACATGCGCATCTATGTGACAAACATTCTTTTAAACACAAATCATCTACAAATGCTCGAAGTGATATAAAAATATTGGGATGAGTGTACTTGAGTATAGTCAATATTAAAATCACCACCTATGATCAAACAATCACATTCTGGTTGCATAAAAACAATCCTTTTGGTGTCATCGAGGCCATCATCAAATGAATTTTGGTTGACGCCATCACATGGCATATAAACATTGGTAATTAAAACTTAGACAACTGCAGATAGATGGAGAATGCATGCACACATCCGTTTGTTTTTTGACGATATTGGTACAAAATTGCATTTCACCGAGGATTTAACACACATCGCACAGCCACCGTAAGGTCGACCTATGAGCAGTTCATCTGGGTCCTGACTCCAGTGAAGTTGACATCTCCGGTGTTCGTGGCAATTGCGTCCATTATCTCCATGTCCTTTTCATAATACCAATGTTCTTGAATGAGCAACACATCACACACACTCATCAAGTGTTTCATGTAGTTCAAACGCTGAATACTATAACCCCTACTGTTGTAGGAAAGTAATCTTCGATTGATTTCGAAGCAGTTTCAGCTTTATCCCTCCTCATGTGATATCTCCGGATTCGTACTCCTTCTGGCCAGAAATCTCCGTTCAGTAGCGTAGAAGCATCAGATGCATTAACTTCCAGGCAATAACTGTGAAAAAATCTCTCTTCAGGTGATACCCTGGTTAGTGAGCGTATGTTGACTCCACCTCCTTTAATGAATTCTTCGATATCCTTACTTTGTGTTTCAGGATTGATTTGGAAAATGAATAGATTTCTGCTTGGTTCAGTGCCACGTACCGGTGAACTTCCGCTGGTCAGTGACCCTCGTGCCAATTACGCATTTTTGTGGGCGCCCCTTTTGTTTTGTGATCATCTGGAAACCGTTCTCATCTGCATGGTTACTGGGTCTTTCAGCAGGAGCACGTGGACGTGGCGGGGGTTGGTGAGTGGTGGTAGGGATTGTTGCTTCGGAGTATGTCCAGGCATACATCGACGCTGAAGCCGAGGGAAGTTGCTCTGGTATTGACTGCAGTGACTCTGGAGCTGTTCTCTGCAATTAGCTTTTCATGCTTCTCCATTCGGGCCTCTATCATATTCAGCTGTTCACAGCGACTGACTGTTGTTGTTTCGCTCGGCTTAGCCAGAGGGATTTGTCGAAGTTTATCGTACGGAACGGCGAAAAGTGGCATCTTGTCCGCCTGATTCAAGCACTTCATGGCCTCCATGATATCGTTGATCGTAGACATAGCACCTTTTTCTGATGCTACGCTGTGTCTGCATATCAAGCGAGGTAAAATCGTTTTTGTTTTGTTTTTTTAGTGTTTTTGCTTGTCTCATTTCGTCCTTTTTTCTCCAGAGTAAGATGTATCAGTTCAACCAACTATTGAGATCACTCATTGCCTCTGACTTCATTTGCGACTCCTATTACTCTACACTCATTGTGTAAAGATTAAAGATACATCATTACATTTATGTGGTATAAGAATCTATATCGGACATACACCTGACCCATTTGATCAACAAATTGATTATAACAACCTGAAATACAGAAGAGGAAATGCGAGAGAAATACGGAAGAATTGCTGGAGAAATACGGTAATTCGGGAGAAATTCGGGAGAAAAGTGGAAGAAATGCGTGGAAATGAAGGAGAAATGCGAGGGAAATATGGGAGAAATGCTGGAGAAATGCGGAAGAAATGCGGAGGAAATGTGAGAGAAATGCGGGGTGACTTTCTCGATTTCAATTTCAGAAATTTCGTCGTGTGGCCCCTTCAGCGCAACTTAACCCTGCCAAGTCCCACCACAGGTAATTCCTCACAAGCTAACACTGCGTTTGACATCCAACCACGATGTCAGTTGTCAGATTTGCCCGTTATACATATCTGAAGACGTTTAATTGATGGAGAAACAAGTGATTGGCCGATGACTAGTTTAAAGAGGACGAGGTCCATTGTGGCTTTTGCTTATTGTTTAGGACAATGGAGGGATGCTCACGCCGTCTGCTCGGCGTGAATATTACATCAGGAATCGCGCGTGCGTTTGATTCGCGAATCTCATTAGGAATGCTAAGGTGAAGCGATATAGGACCTTATTTGGAGATGAGCTCTTCGTTAATTGCTCTAGAAATTATGCGTGGTATTGACGCCTTAATTATTACATGCATAATGACAAACACATCACAGCTATAATTATGAGTTATCATGATCGTAACAACCTATATATAATAATTATTTGCCTGTACTTTTATTTCTGAAATCTATCTCAAAAATTGGAATCAGCTTAGCGCTAGTAACTCCAATTTGCAGGGAAGTGTGCAAAAATTAATCTACAAATGCAATTTGTTAACAATCAATCTACATATAATAATAATTTTAATAATATTTTATTTCTTATAATGCAATATGCATACATTCAACAAAAACGTTATTCTTTGATAATCCTGTTTAACTGAGTTTTTTATCCTTACATTAAAATTAATGTGAAATCAGTCAAATTTCATTTGCCTCTTTCACATTAATTGTTGTCTTGGTAACAAACTCGTGCTCGCAAGATTTACTTTGAATCCGTTACATTCAAGATGAGAAGAATAGTTATTCAGAGGCGGAGATCTACAAAAATACTAACAGAATATACTCATTACATAACAATCGGGCTGATTTTGATCATCATTTGTGCATTGTTTTATATGATGAACATGCAAATCGCAGGTAAGTTCAGATAATAATTAATGTTAAATTGAATTACATAAATGATGAAAATAATGCTCTGTGTACTTTTTGATTGTGCAGCTCCTTCAATACCTGATCCAGTTCCCCTTCAACATTCCATCCCTGAACAGAGTCCATCACAAACAGAACACCACAGGCTGCACTACCATTGTCGACCATATGGTCAGTGAATCTTTTGTTTAATGCTATTCGGCTCTGCACTATATGTTGTATCCGATTGGATATACATTTGGCATACGATAGGCCTGAATGCGATTATGCCTATGTGCTATAAGCATGTTACTATCAACTTTATTGGTACCTGTCAGCAAAGACGACATGCTTGATTATGAAGTAAACCTATACCGATATTACTAGCGGACAAAATTGTGATGACAAGCAGTATATTTATTTGTTCTATACGGCCTGCTAGAGCTGTATATGCACGATTAGCTACCCCCATGAATCGACAAATAGCTCGTGTAATAACCCAAATCCCAATGGATCATTGAGTCTATCCTATTTCTTATTTTCAGGGTCGAGTTACCTTTCAACACTTTTTGACTTTCTCCAACCTCGTCGGAACTGTGTGCTGTACGTACAGCTAAAATGAATTTTAGAAAATAAATATATTGTACAAACAGTATGGTGGTGTGTGTGTGTTTGTTTTTTTTTTTGTTTTTTTTTTTTCCTTGTCTTTCTGTTTTCCTGCATCCATCCTTTCTCGTCCCTTGTGGGGCTATATATTCATCGTGATTAAATGACATCAATGCTCGGGTTTAAATTGGTCCACTAATCAAGAGTTCAAAAAATCCAAGTGAAGCGCTGACATGAAAGTAGAAGATGCTATGCATTGAGATTTCAAAGCCATCGTAATACTGGACAGTTGTCATATAATACTAACGAGGGTTTTTCAGAAGTTATCGGCATATGAATTGAAAAAATGAAAAAGATTTTTTTTTTCTTATAGCGTCATAGTCCAAAACTGCTCACAACGCTGTTACAACAAACAAACTCACAATATTGAATATTGAAGCACGAAAACTGGAAGCCCAAATTTTGGAGAGAAAAAAAACAACAATTCGGGCAAAACGTACGAGACCGTAATTTTTATAATCTTTAACGTTTTGGCTTGATAGCAGTGTCAAAGTGGTAGCTTATTGATGGAAAACACGTTATGAATATAGTAAGGATGTGTCCAAAGGGACAATGTTGGGTATTTCTAAATGTACAGTGTGAGCTCCACATCTACGTCCATAGATTTCAGTTAAAATATTTATCACTGCATTTAAAAATGAAAATGAAAATGAAAATGAAAAATGAAAAAAAAAAATATTTATCACTGCATTTAAAACTCATAATGCGGACATTGATTGCATCCCAAGTTGGAAAGTGGTTTGGGGTTTTTTTTTTCGGTTGAAATGTGCGAGTTTAGGCCCAATTTTGGGCTGATTTTATAAATATATCTCAGATAGTTTTCTACAACTCCACTAAAATTGCAGTGACATGAATGAAGTTTGCACTAGAGTGGTCCTCATTTATTCCATATCTGACAAATGTAACAAATGTAGAAATTGTTTGTTAATTAAATTATTTATGCGAAAATACGTAACCTTATAGCCCATAATTAATGACCATGCATGCATTGTCAAAAATTATAAATTTACAATGTCAACCTATTTTTCAATTGTAAAGCTGCATATTGACAAACTAAAGACTGTTTAACTTAAATGCCGTCTTAATTAAAGTCGATTTGTTTTTCAATTTATATATGTTGAATTTATTATTAGTTTAAAAATGATCAAAGATTGGCATATATATAGTATAAATGCAACTTAGTGATTTTATGTATAGAATTATTTTATATTTTAGAAGTATTTTAACGTTATTTTTAACGAGTCAACAGAAAAAGACTAACATATCAGATTGTCGAAAAGCGAGCAGGATTCATCCTTAACGACATACAGTACTGGCGTATGTCCTTCAAGAAGGTTAACAACTTAAAACATAACGGAAAAGTCAGCCACGAGTACCATATAGGATGGTTGTTTATGTCGGATTGCTTCATGGGGCACTGAGTCGAATGTATGGCACTGTCAGAATGAAAAAGCCCAACATTTCTACAAAGTTGTGGCGGCCGCAATATATCATGGGGAAGAAGGGTTAGTTGCTGAGTGGTCGAGTGTTTGGATAGGAAGCCTAAGTGGTTGTCTGCAATGAGATCGTTTGAGAGGAGGCAGTTGAGAAGAGCAAGGATGTTAATATGACAGTTATGACTGGATCGCTCAAAGCAGTTTTGGTGTGCATGTACCCCCGGGTATCGAGCCTCGTTCTGAATTCAAATGACGTCACACCCCCTGGTTCCGCGTCGTAGCAACGAGTGTGTGAAACGGATCCATGATAATGGCTCGATCGTTTCACAGCTGTGCAAGATTAAGAGAGGAAAGGCGATGGATGAATCTGGTGTGTGTGGAGAATATCTGAGGGCTTCAACGGAGGAATCAAAGGGAATGGTACTTAGTGGGTTCAATGAAATTTTGAGTGGGGCAGTTATATTCCAGAAGACTGCATGGAGGGCGAGTAGGTTAACTCTACTACGCAAGGGGGGGGGGGGACAAGAGGGATTTGAGGAATAACAGACCAGTTGCCATAGGCCCTGCTCTGTATAAGGTCTTTATGGCCATAGTTAGAGAAAGGATGGAGAGATGAATTAAGGAGAAAGAGATTTTGGATGATGTGCAAGGTGGTTTTAGGCCGGGGAGGAGAACAGATGACAACTTGTTTGTGTTGGATAGAATGTTGGAGATGTGTAAAGAGAGAGGAGAGGAGATGTTGGTTGGGTGTGTCGACTTAGAGAAGGCTTACGATCGTGTAAACAGGGACAAGCTGTTTGAAGTGTTGAAAAAAATTAGCCCAGGGTTATTGAGAGTTGTAAGGGAGGTGTATATACCAACAATAAGATCAGGTTGGTGCTAGGGAATTATGAAAGTGGATGAATGAAGTGTGAAAGTGGTGTGAGACAGGGATGTCCTCTATCCCCCATGTTATTCAATATATACATGAGAGATATTGGAGAGGCATGTGTGTGGAATGAGATACCAGGTCGAGAAACAGGTTGGGAAGATGTCAACGGAACTGTTAGGGGGATTACTGTATGCGGATGACTTGGGGGTGTTTTCAGGGACAAGGGAGGGAATGGAAATATTATGGAAGACGTGTTAAGGGTAATGGAGGAGTACGGGATGTAGATTAATGAAGAGTGAGTGAGTGAGTGATGGGGTTTTACGGCTCCACCCAATCCGATCGGATGATACGGGCGCCAGAACAGAAGGCCCGGGACCGGGGTTTCCCCCTACTCTTATCGATAAATCCCAAGGGTTCTTTATCCTGCATACCACCATAGACAGTCGTACACAGCGCCCGGCCTTGTCACTGCAGGGTCACCGAAAAATTACAATTATAACGGATTACAATTATAATTCACAATCATAACGCCCGTGGCATGATCGTGTCTCGAACCCGGGACCTCGACCCCCACGGTCGGCATAGGATTGTAGTCGGCGGCTTAACCCACTGTGCTATTCGGTGCCTCTCTGAAGATTAATGAAGGGAAATCTATGGTTGTGGGTATGAATGGGAGATATTTGAACAGACCCTGGGAGGTGAGAGGGAAAAGAGTAAGAGAGAGAGTAGAAGCAAAGTATTTGGGCGTTAAACTGATAGGTGGTGAAGAGTGTGGGATCAACTCAGTAGAAGAAAATGTAAAGAAGGTTGCAGATCCATTTATTATTGTCAGGCTGCTCCTCACAACATTGTGTAGGTAAACGTGATCAATATCTGCTGACTGATTTTAAATGAAGAAATAATAAAATTAAGATATTCACATTTACCATAAAAAAAAAAATAAAAAAATAAAAAAAAAAATAAAAAAAACATCATTTATTAATCAAAATTATCATTTATCAATTCAAGAAATTGAAATGGTGAATGCATTCTTGATTAATGAAGATTCTCTCACGGCTGAGTCTTTTCACAGATCAACATGCGTCAACAGATGGCTCAGCCAACTTTATTTTAGGCCTGCATTATCCCAGTAAACTCTGCAACGCTCAATGAGAAATTACATAGGGAATCAGCAAATGTACAGCAAAAGCAGCCTCATGTTTGATGCAAAGTCGATTCTTGAGCATCTCTATTGGAACACACATCGAATATGGAAATGCTTGGATTAGTGGATTTCGACATATAAATTGTTTTTGTGTAGGTGCTCATTCTCTTTTCATTAGTATTTCAAACTGGGCCCATTATATTGTTAAATTTTCTATACGAAGGTTGTTCGAAAAGTTCTCGGCCTTACATACGTACATACGTACATACGTACTAGAGACGTGAAATTTGGAGGTTAGATAGCACGGCTATTCACAAGATCACACATATCTTTTTTATTTCCCTGATATAATGAATGTTTGATTGAGCGCACTTATACCAATCCCGCTGTCAAAGTCTCATTTCGGGTGCCAAACGTTTGATTTGTGGGTCTCTCATAACACTGTCTCTTAACATCTGATCGCTGATTTTAATTAAGTAATGTCTATTGGCTTTGATGTGATGAAAATTAAATGGAATTCTATCTACAACAAATTTAGTTAACACGAAACCTTCGCCACACAACCATTAAAAATAATAATTGCGCCACATATCTTAAATATTTGTATTGTGTAGAAAATATATCTACCATCTGTTGCTGCCTTAAAATTTGGCCTTACTGATAATTTAGTTTGTTATATACCACTATACATGTGTGTCTGAATGAATATTTTGGAGGGACAAAATATTGACTGTACCCATATACTTATGCACAAATCTGGATAACAATATCCCTCTTTTTCAACGATTTGATACTATTTACATTCTCAACATGATACTACAATTACGGAATAAATTATGCACTTTTGTGAAAATAAAATATTGAGCTTGATTTCTCTTGTTATGTCAATTGTTCCGAAAACGTAAAAGTACTATTTAAAGGGTTGCTTTGGCGCGTTTTTACGGGACCATTACACCTACTTAGACCAGAAGTAACATAAATTCATGTCAGTTGCT
The DNA here is from genome assembly GCA_000328365.1 of Capitella teleta. Lineage (NCBI taxonomy): Eukaryota > Metazoa > Annelida > Polychaeta > Capitellidae > Capitella > Capitella teleta. The sequence goes on from KB309354.1 coordinate 119,413, forward strand.
TTGCCATGATTTACTGTCTCACCATAATGCGCCAGTTAATTTAGACAACTAACGTTTCACACACACACACAGCTGCTTGTCATGCGGGACAATGTGATGCATTAAAATGATTAAATGCATCGCAATGCTAAATGAGGGGGCTGGGGAAGCCATCAGTCTTGTCTCTCGATTTCACTTTTTTTTTTTTTTTTTTTTCTGCTTTTCTCCAGACGGACGAATCCACGATGAGATTATTATAACCAAGATTAGAATATGTGGCGACATGAAAGCCCTATTACAATGGGTCAATGGCTCTCAAGGTAACATCGCTTGTCCCAATTCCCTTGATCCCCACGCACTCAGTAACATTTGCTGGTTGATTATTGTTGCATGAACAATTCACAAGAAGTCGTTAATGTTTAATTGCAAGGCCCTTGCTCAGTGTCCAACGGGAAACACGGATATAAATGGGTCCCCACAGGAGACGACGATGCCGTTGGTGAGCACAAATCTCACCGAGCAAAGATGGAAGCCGCTTCGACCCAAGCATATTACACGGAAAGTGGACAAGTGTCCGGTTTGGACCCCGATCCCCACAACGGTAAAGAGTGTACTGTGAGTTTTTTCATTGTTGGAACCTGCTTGGGAGGTGTTTTCATCATCAGCGGACTGATGGGAAATGCGCTGACTATTTTAATCATGGGCAGAGAACGAAACAAGTCATCGACCGTCAATTGCCTCTTCATGCTGGCATTACCGACACTTTCGTGCTGCTAAACTATGGAGTTATTTTGATTCCAAATGGAATTTACAAAATGATTTCGGGGTGGGACTCGGGATTCAACCTCTACCTCGTCACGTTCACTTATCTCACTGAAGCGGCCAGAATATTCAACCAGGTTTCTGTTTTTATTGTAATGTTGGTTACTTTCCAGCGTTACATCGGCGTCTGTCTACCGCACCATGCAAAGAAATTCTGCACTGTCAAATTGGTCAACATCACTGTTGCAATTTCGTATGTCTTAGCATTCATTTATTTCGTGTCCAATTTCTATATATACCAAGTAGACACCAATACTCATCGCTTCATTCTACGAATCCAGTCTGTAGCCCAAGATCCTATGTATCAAATATTGTATTCTATAGTCGGCTTCTCGTTAATGACCTACATCATCCCGGTCACCACTCTCGGTTTCATGTCCATTCAAATTATACAAAGTATGAAACGCGTGAGCAACTCAATACAAGCTTCTCAAAGCGCGAGTAGTGTTCGCAAAGACCTCACTAACTCCTCCATCGCCATAGTCGTGGTCTGTGTCATTTGCCAGTCTTGTTCGACAGTCAACCGGGCTTTAATGTCGGTGTTTGGGGTCCTAGCCTACAGGTGTGGAGGACAAATGCACTTCTTCTTTCTGATTCCCCATGTGATGATGGTAATCAACTCTGCTTGTAATTTTATCATCTATATCACGATGACTAAGGGCTTCAGAAAGAAGGTTCGACGATTGTTTGTCACTGAAAACCAGATTGCACTGAATTAAACTCAAGTTAGAATCGGTTGTCATAGATTAAAAGAATATATGTTAATGGGTGATGATGATATTATTGTTTTTAATTACACTATAGTATCCGACGATACATGGTTGTAAAATAAGCAAGACATTTCTACAATGAACCAGGAGTTGTAAAACTGTTATTACCTTTAGTATTTTTTGCCTATTTACTGTAATAAACTACTGTCCTATGTACCTGCACTAATGACCTTTTTTCTGTAATAAAATACTGTACTATGAATCTGTACTTTGACCTATTACTGCAATAAACTACGGAACTATGTAACAGTACTATTACCGATTTTACTGTAATAAACTACTGTACTGTGTACTTGTATTATTATTTACTGTAATAAACTGCACTTTAGCTATATGCGCAGTACTAATTTTGTACTAAGATAACGACCACACCTTACACCGTCTTGATCGTCATGATAGATAAACTTGACTTTTCGATGCATCAATGTATACAACGGTACATAGCATCAATCTACTTTAGCAAACAATATATACCTGTAATGAACGGAATCATTATTTTATTATTTTTTTGCATTTTTGATTTCTCCATCGTTGATTTCTTCGTTGTCTCAATGGTCTGAATTGCCTATAAATATTTTGATTGATTTCTCTTCTTTTTTTTTTTTTTTTTTTTTTTTTTTTTCTTGAATTGCTCTCATAATATTCCAGTGAAAAAAAGGTTTGTCTACAATAATTACACAAATAATTGCAATACACAAAGCAGAGGAGGTCGATAATAAGGGGGTAGAGTAAGGCATTTCGCTATTATTTATTCATCTCCATAACCATCTTTACTATTTTTATAGTAAAGATGGTTTTGGAGATGAAAGATAATATATATACCAAGACAAGATGGCGACTAGTAACGCTGTCCAGTGTTGTTGCTAATCGATTTTTTTTTTTTTTTTTTTTTTTTTTTTATTACAATTATTGACTTTCAGGTGAGTTACCCTCAACCCATTGTCTAACGAGCAGACGACGGCCGTCGGTGCGGCCAACTGGGTCAAAGAAGATACATTTGTATTGTATACATATTCTATCTTCTTTGACTGGGTGTTACACAATGCCCCTCAACCCCGAAAACAAAGGCTCTTTTCGGAGCCAACACTCTCTTGAAAATACTTATTTGCTTGTATACAATGTAGTGTTCAGAATTATGGTGTTATTATTAGTCTACAATCAAGTTGTGATATGAATAACCACTCCTGTACCATAATTATCGTAATTATATAATAAATATAGTACCATATATATTTTTTTTTAAATCGTGAATGAAAACATGAATGTGAAGCAGGCAATGCCTGTAAATTACATGCATTAAAAGACGATGTTTTAATACATCATAATTGGAATTGAAGCTTGCATCGATAAATTCACTCAGTTTTGATTCAAAACGAGGCGATTTATACAATTCCCGTATATTTCATCAGGTAAAATATTCCACAGTTGTGACAAGTGATTAAGATTAAAGCGATTAAATTATATATCAGTATGAGAAGAGCGGTGATTTGTATGACTAGAGTTTACTTTAGTTTTGTTTTGTTTTTTGTTTTGTTTTTTCGGTTTGTTTTTTTTTTTTTTTTTTTTTTTTTTTTTGTGTGGGAGGGAGGAGGAGGCTTATTAAATCCTGAAGCCTCTCAGCCTATGCTGTCCGAGGAGGTAAGCAGGAGTTAAGAGCCTTCACAAGGGCACAAAAATTACAAGAATAATTGCAATACACAAAACAGAGGTCGATAATAAGGTGGTAGAGTAAGGCATTTCACTATTACTTATTCATCTCCATAACCACCTTTATGCATTATGGTCGTTGCTCCCAAGTACATGTTCTGAAGCTCGTTGATGATCTAGCTGAAGCTGCATAGCGGGGAAAGACAGACAACATGGTATGTGGCATAAATTGACGTATAGTTTATTTTAAGAAAATGACTGTTCAATTCAAATCAATAGTCATTTTTAAGAAAATGACTATTGATTTGAATGAAAACACATAAGATAAACTGAATACATCAAGGTTGGTATTTCAAGATAACGCCACAAAAGACCCTAAGGGTAAAGTAGAATAGCCTGGGGTTGCCCCTAACCCGAAGAACATGTGGAGCAGAGGAGCAACAACAAAAATTATGTAAGGAAGATAATGTTATAAACTAAGAAAAAGAAAGATCTGGAAGTATGTTAGTCAACAGTTATAATAAATAATACAATTACTGGTAACTATTTGACTGAGTATCAAAGGATATATACAAATTGTTTAGTTTGGGTTTTTATAATTCAGGAAAGGCGTACAGATGTAGGAAAGAGCCCGGAGACTTGTCCTGACGGCTAACTATCTGACAGAAAAGGGATTACGTGTGGGTTGAACACGCGTTTGGAAAGTGGCCCGGGCCTCTAGATAGATTGATCGAGCGATGTGGCCTCGAGACTTTCGTTGCCATTATTATTTTTGATATAAAATATATATATATATATATATATATATATATATATATATATATATATATATATATATATATATATATATATATATATATATCTTATATAAAAAATAAGGGTAAAGTAGAATAGCCTGGGGTTGCCCCTAACCCGAAGAACATGTGGAACAGAGGAGCAACAACAAAAATTATGTATATATATATATATATATATATATCGGGTCTCGAACCCGGGACCTCAACCACCACGGTCGGCATTGGATTGTAGTCAGCGGTTTAACCCACCGAGCTATCCGGTGCCCCTTAGTAACTTCAGAGAGGGAACTCATTTTAGCCCCACACGCCCATTCATGGGAAATAGCCACGAAGGCTCAGGTTACTCGGTCTGCAAAAAGTGCCAAGCGGACAATTACAATAAATCTACACTGTACAGTGTCGATGGTAATTCATAATTTTCTTTTGAGTGTCGATGGTAATTCATAATTTTCTTTTGAGTGTCGATGGTAATTCATAATTTTCTTTTGAGTGTCGATGGTAATTCATAATTTTCTCAACTCAACTAAGCGTACACAATCACGTATAAAATGCAACAAATCAACACAGATTTGAACCATGCTTTCCAATAACATGATGGTGACATTTATTAGTTTGGTCAATAATTATTACAGTCAGAAATACAACCACGTCGTGTACCAACGCATACAGCCTTGCGAGTCTTGAATTCTTGCCTGCAGTTCTTTCGGCAACTTCCTTTTTGTAGGTTCACCCTCAAACCACTCCTGCAGTCGTCAAAACAATTCTGCTGCAGGTCAAGACAAGCATCCTTACACGTGACAAACTGCGCGATGCAAGCATTATGGCACACTTTTAATCCCAGCTGAGGACCGTGACCATATGGACCGACACCCTGCTGGGTGGAACTATGAAGCAACTGCATGAAGCAGAAAACAAGGAGAATAACAGAAACTGTATTCATGCTGCAAATAGAATTTTAATACATAAATTAGCTCATGCATAAAGTACATGCTAGTAGTATGTAATGTCTATCGAGTAAGCCTGGATTTGTCTGTACTGTGAAATACAGGAAACAAAGTGTACTAGTACTCACTTGATTGGCGTCTACGAGATCGAAGAGATTCGTCTACAAAATCAAGGGTAGGTAGATTGTTGAATTCTACACTCACTTTATATACCAATTCACAAGCATCCGTCTAATTGATATCTTGTCATTACAGCTCTTAGCTAATTTGCGATGATTTTAACAAAATCATACTTTAAACGTCAACGTCATTAAGTGATCATTACGTTGAAAGCTTGCACTGCGTGCCCTCGCTATACACAGACAAACTGACGCCTAATAAAGTAGATTTCATGCGGAAAACAACTTTGTATCTGTGTATTTTAATTATAATATATGATATATAGATATGGGACGAGTCATGGGTTCACGACCCCGGCTCAACCAATAAGTGAGCGAGCTGGTTCATTTACATTTTTTAGATCAAACTACACATCATAGTCATGACATAGTGGTTCTATTTTAAGCTTTCTCCTTAATTCTTTCATTTTATTTAATACGTGACGTCGGACTGCATTATAAGAGAGTTCCCTTGTAGATATTCTCGTTGATATAAAATATGGCGGGATTCGCCGAAAAACTACTGGCGACCCGGGGGGTCAAAAACCGTGATAATCGGCCATTGTTTCGGACTTTTTTCTACAATGCCTCGAGGATGCTGTTGGAAAATATCTTATTTGAGGCACTTAGGATGTTAATTCATGCCTAATACTTCGGGACATGGTGCATGGATGTTTTATGAAGGCTCTGAGCCCAAAACCTGAAAACCGCTTATAATCACCCAACATGGTGTTTTTCGCTCATAGCTCGCTTTCGCAATTTGCGACTTGTGACCGGTTTTGCCGTGGACGCTCATATAATTATGTGCATGTATACGGAATACACACGCCCCTAGATTTCCCACTGCTCTATTTTTGTTTGTGCATTCACATTTGTGGACTACATTATATATTATAACATGACACGACACGACATGATATAATATAATAAAAAGTACTCTTTTCGCCACTGTTTCAATAATTAGCATAAAACACAATGAATTATTAATCACAAAAATAATTTATTTTAAAACAAACACTGGGTAATTTTGGTACATGATACATGATAAAAAAACAAAAATACTGACCACAATAGAAGTTAGTTATAAGCGCATTGCACAGTGCACAGGATACATAGCATGGTAGAGCACCAAGAGTACAAAACGAACACATGTTTTCAGTGGTGATGTTTGGTCCATTTGGATATTTCCTCTGGAGAAAGTCGCTGAAGAACCACTCCACATGACTTTATTGGGGCTAACCTATGGCGAGGTTTTTTGCTGGAAGATAATAAACAAATATGACCAGGGATGATACTAGTAAGTACTTTAAAAGATCAAAAGTTCAATGACATCACAATAACATTTAGTAGCAATTGATACACCAGTAAAAAAAAAAAGAAGAAAAAAGCTTGACATCACAAAACAAAAGGTTGAAATTCTTAATTATAATTTTATCAGACGAAGTAACCACATGCAGTTTAAAGACATGCTGTGCTTTGTTACAACTAACAATGAGCAGCAAAGAAAACAACAGAGTAATGAGAACATCTGTAAAAAGGAAAATGGTACAGAGCAGGAAATTAAAAGAGCACATCCACCACCGAGAGCAAGCAAGCAGATTCACACAACAGGCACTAAAATGAAGAAGCCACTAAGTACCACCACCTACATTGAAGCATCTTTGAGCCGGAACTTGCGATTCTTGAGGAAATTAGTCGTCTCCTTCGTTGCCTGGGCCTGAGGTTCGATCTTCTGGTCGTCGTCCTCCTGAGATGGAGCGTCTGGCATTTCTGGCACAAGTTTCTCAGCCTCCTTCTGCATTTTCATCGCAAACTCTTCGGTAACAAACTCAATCTGCAAAATTTATGATGATTGCAAAATGTTAAAGAGTCGAATGCTGACCTACTCTTGGTCTGAACATGGCAAGACCCTTGCGCTTCACAGCGTCAATGGTTTCAGCTGCGGACTCGACGCTTTCATAGCTGAGCACAATACAAGTGGCAACACGACAGAAGGAGGTGAATTTCCCGTAACGATACAGACCACTTTGAAGAATGCTGCCGCTGAACTGAGACGGAATGCCACTCAGCCAGAGAAAGCGAGATTGCAGGCGAACCATGCTGACCTGGAAGATAACTCGTAAAAAGTGAGCGCACACAAGTGAGAAATCTCACTGAGATCTTTGTCAGGCTGAAAAAAAATCCGTCCATCTCAGCAACTGCTTTCGGGACATTGCATCGCTCTTCAAACTCAACTTCAGCTGTGTTGGTGTCTTCTGTGGACTTCTTCAGCACAACCGCCTGATGCAAAATGAACGTCAGCCAATGATAATTGAAACAGCTCTGACCTTGATGGCCCCAAATCGTGAGAACGTTTCTCTCAACGAGTCTTCTGAGACGTCATCGCAAAGTCTGCTGATTTCGATAGTGGCAGAACACGCAATATCCACTTCTGGATCACGGCACGCTTTGCTGTGACTTCCGTCTGTAACAGCAGGATTAAAACTCCGGATCATAACCAGCTCAGAATCCAACCTGATTTCTTTGTTTGCTGATCAGTGAATATCGCTTGCAGTTTGCGGCCAGCAACATCCACCTGAACGACACAATTAACAATTGTAAACAACTCGAGGCCACAAACCTTGACGTGTCTGTTGCGCTTCAACTGATCCAAGGCCTTGCGACCGTCCTTAGTGGATGAGTATAGCACGAGCGTTGAGCCTGCCTTGTCATGGAAAAATTTGAGCACACGCCCGTAGCAGGCGGCCAGTGACCGGATCCTCTGCTCCATCCGCTCGTCTGCCCTCTCCGTGGTTTCAATGAAGAGACAATTGCCTTCACCTCTGCTTGCAGAGAAGAAAACCTGGGGAGAAAAAGAAGAAAGAATTAATCATAAATTGGATTTTAACCCTGAAATGTGTGTGATAAATGCTCTTCTGCAGAAGCATTATTTATGGTAAAAAGATTGGCAATTGTTTATAATGACCGCCAAAGCATAAAGAGTTCACATCGCAGACAATGAACAGCTGAATGTGTGTGTACACTGTTGTCCATTTCCCCTAATCACTCAGCTCAAGCATTTCAGCAAACGAGCAGAAGGGGGGACGGAGGGAGACGGCTCAGTGACAGGCAGCACAGAGACAAGTTTGTCTTTTAAGTCAATGAATGAATGAATGGTTTTTTACGGCACTCTTGATACAAAAATATTATATTAAGTGCCTCCGGCAATAAATAGGAAACACAAGAATTGTAGTCACAAGGTAAGTAAAATTATCTCGTAAAATCAACGCTGTGAACAGCTAGGCAGTGACATAGCACAAAAACATCTCAATTAGGGAGATTACCTGGAAAGATACGAATTGATAACAGAGAACCAAGCCTCTCACAGGGCCTTTGATGAATTCATCGCAACAACAATTAACAATGAGTCGAATATGAGATTAACAGATTGCATATCTTTAATGCGATACCTCCATCCAATGTGCAAGCAATGGACCACGTGTGGGAGGGTTATTTTCGCAGCCAATGGTGCACTGCGTAGTTTCAACAGGGCCGGAGTTCTGCATGAAGAACTTATTGATCACCACATAACAAAGTCGCTTGGAAAAGTGTCAGATATATTCATTGTCATAACATAATTCCTCTCAACCCCACCTCACTGCTGTTAAAGAGGCCAAGCTAGGAATCTTGTGTTTCCTCAGATTTTAGAAATATTGCATGCATCATGAAACTCTTCTTCTTTTTTTCTTTTTTTTTTAAATTGATTCAAATGTTTTTTTTCTCTTGAACCCAGATCTCTTAAATTATTACATTCATGCAATCATATGGACATTTTCCCCTGCTATGTTTTGACTATAGATCAACACCAGAAATTTTGGGTTTACCAAGAGGTTTTCACATCAGAATTCAATTTGGGGCTCCATCACCCTAAAAAGGATCTTTGTGATCTGTGTGAAAAGGTTGCAGTTCTTCAAAACCCAGACTCCGCTCTCCTAGAGCAGCACAGTGCTAATCTCAGAATAAAAGAGGTGAGTCGACAACATAAAGAAGAGGACAAGAAAAGCGTAGAAGAGGATCCTAGCCATGTCGTCATCACATTTGACTTAGAGAAAGTCTTAGTAACTCCATCACTCAAAGTATCAAGGCTCTACTATTTGAGAAAATTGAGCACCTACAACTTCACATTGTTCAATGTGGGAGACAAAAGCGTGACCTCACTGACCTGTTTCATGTGGTACGAGAGTCAAAGAGGCAAAGGATCTTCTGAGATCACAACCTGCCGGCACAATTGGATTTCAAACTTGCCACCTGAAGTGAAGCATGTAACCTGCTATTCAGACACGGCATTTGGTCAGAACAGGAATAGCATTAATGCAGGAATGTTCTTGAGGTTCTTGGCCCAGTAGGAACATATTGAAATCACTAATCAAAAATTTATGGAGTCAGGCCATTCGCAGATGGGAGTGGACACAGTGTACTCAACGGTAGAAAGACAGGCCAAGGGGAATCGTATCTACACTCCATTTGATTGGTATGCCATTGTACAATGTTGCCGACCAAGTCAACCATACAATGTGGTTGAAATGACTTTATAAGGATTTCAGAAATCATAAGTCAACCAGTCAAAAGCTCATGAAGAACACAACGAAAAACGGCTGATGGTGGCAAAGTGAATTGGCTTAAAATGAAATGGATACGCTACATGAAGGAAGACCTTGATGTTATCTATGTCAAAGAGGGTTTGAATGATGGAGAGTTCAAGAGAGTTCCAGTTTCTTTGGCCAAGAGAAGGTCCAAGGCGCAAACGGATGCCCTGACGGCCCCAACCCCAGTACTCTACCAAACACCCCGGTCAATCAAGAAGGCCAAATACCGAGACTTGATGTCTATTGTCAATGATATACCTGAGGATAGAAGGCGGTTCTATCAGGACTTGATGCAAGATCCAGAAGAAAGCAACTCAGAAGAATTGGAAGACTGAGTGACTCTCAATGATTACTGGTTGATCATTAGAGTGAAATTTGTGTTTTGTGTTTAGATAAGACATTGTATTGGTGAATTAAGTCAGCATTCATCATCTTGTATTCCTCAAAGACTGGTCAACTTAATTTAATAAAGTTTTTCTTATATTTCTGATGAAATTCAACAGATTTTCCTTTTTATGAAAAAATCTGATCCAATGCTTAAAGGGTGTAACTCCATTGAATACAACTGATCATCGATCAACACCATCTGGAACACAATGGTGTAAGTGAAATTGTTGAATGCAGATAGGCCGACTTGTTCATTTGGTTAAAGAGTCGTCACCATTTCCTGCATTTATAGTCAGCATATGACATGTTGTGATATTATGTCTTTTAATACATTAAGCAAGGCTATTGATCATCAAGATCAGCCTTCAACAGGCCAGCATTGAGTCAGAATGTGAAATTTTTCAAAATACTAATTTCGGTGTCTGTATATATTGCCAATAGGAGGAAACCATTATTACACAGTGGATGTGCCTGGTACCACAGGACAGAGGCAGGTGGTGTATCCTTCCTCCTAGGCACCAGAATAGGTTGCTAGCATATCGCTTTGGAGCCTCCAGTTCCTGCAGCAACATCCCTGGAGCCTATAGTTCAAAACGGTGTGTTTCTCGCCATTTATCAATCAATGCATGATCAATTACCTATAACCTATAACCGATGCTTCTTATGAGAGAACAGTGGGCCGGCCAGTTGGTCAAGTACCAGCGGCCTGATGGAAAGCATCAACCTTGAACTAGCGCAGATACACCGAAAGCCCCAGTCAGTGAAGGAAATTGCCACACCAGTCGATGGGCCCTCACCCTTTCCTATTACAATCAGATCAAGCAACCGTTGCTGATAACAAGCAATGCCATCATGGCAAAAAAAAATATTCAGTTATACCAGCTGAATCAAAAGATAATCAGCCAATGGTGAGAGACTAAGAGTGGATTCAACTTGGTCCTGATTTATTTCCTCTTCAGGTACCCCCAGCGCCAGAAAAAGAACAAAGTCACAGTTCTGCAACAAGGCATCCCAGGTCATTTTCAGGTCATACAAATGTCATATAAAGGTCATATTTGTGGTTGTTGTTGGGCTGCAGAGATCCTGACCAAAACATGTCGGCTCACTCATGTGTGGGCCAAGCTTGGCCCACACACTAAACCTGGCTTCAGGGTGTGGGCAAACACGATGTATGAGTTCTACACCATGTAGGACTCACCTTGTTTTAACAACAGTTTGTCTTCATTATTTCCTCCATGTGGGTTATTTTTCTGTAAGTTTAAATGTGCATCGGCTCCTCCCGATGAATGGGTATGACTCATCCATTGATAAGTTCCTGTAGCGCTGAAGCAAAAAATTCGGAAAGGCGACACCGTGTTGAGACAGAGAGAGAACCTACTAGCCATGAAGTGGCAAGATAAACGTGAGGTGGCTATCCTGTCAACTGTACACCAGGCCACATTCTCTCAGTGTGGCAGCCTTGTGTTGTGTGCAACACATCCAGAATAGACTTTCACCTTTGCTTTGATCCCAAGGACATGAACCAAAAGCAAGAGAGAAAGCCCTACTATATGAAGACAGTGGAAGAACTGAGCGTTGAATTGCATGGTTGCTGGGGGTTCACAGCCATGGACGCTAAACAAGGCTACTGGCACATGCCTCTGGACAAAGAATCCAGCCTACTCACGACATTCAACACTTCGTGGGGCAAATATCGCTTTACCAGGCTTCCTTTTGGGTTAAAAGTCTCAGGGGATGTCTTCCAAGAACAGCTAGATAGTGCTGCGCGGCTTACAAGGAGTAATCAACATAGTCAACGACTGCCTTGTTAAAGCCACTACCGACGAGGACCATGACGCTTACCTTCTGATGCTACTTCATGCGGCCAGAGCAAATGGCATCAAGGTGAATTCCAAAAAGATGCAATTCAAGCAGCCCACAGTGCAGTTCTATGGACAAGTCATCTCGCAAGCCGGCATGAGCATTATTGACGACGCCGTTCAAGCTATCAAGCAGATGGAGCCCCCCAAAGACAAGACAATGCTACAGTTCTTTTTAGGACTTGTCAACTATATGAAGCGTTACAGCAGGAATTTGAGCCAACTAGCTCACCCCCTGAGGGACTTGGTCAAACAAAACACCCTGTTTGAATGGGAAAGCAGCCATCAGAATGAGTTGAAGCCATCAAATCCGAGCTGTCTGAGACTGAAACGCTGCAATTCTACGCCCCCTCTAAAGATCATGTGATACAGACAGACGCAAGACTCAAAACGGTGGAGGAAGCAGGCAGAGTACCTCAGGGGGATATTTTGGCAGAGATGACTGAAGAAGTATATGCCAATGCTCATCACTGGCAGAAGTGACAGCGTCCGTGACGCAACTTAAGACCAGGAGACATCATCCTTGTCGCTGACCAACAGGCCCAAAGCTAACTATGGCCCCTCGGCACATAAGAATTGGGCACAATAGCCTCAGCCGCAGCGCCACAGTGAAGACAGCACTCTGACCCTTCGCTCAACGCAGCTCAGCCTACTTGAAGCAGCGAGGGAAGATTGAGCAGCCCTGTGACTTAGCTCACCTCAGAGGCACATTTTAGGCCAATTCAGCTGGATTGCCACATATCAAGAAAGCAGCTGAGAGCATGTCAATTTCACTTTGATTACACGCCCACTCAACAAACACGGCCTCAAAATTATTAAAACCCAAAAATGTGGCAAATATTAGCCTGCTGAAGCATGGCAAGCTGGTTCTTGGTTCATATTTACATAACTGCAACAGACAGAATAAGATGTCCTACATTGATTTTGGTTGCACCGTCCATGCAGAAATCCAGATGAGCTGAATGAGCGGCCTGAGCAGCTTTGATGCTGGCAAATTCCACCTCCCAAATGCTGTCACTGAAATTCACCATCTTCAAACAAAGGAGCAAATTGAGGGAGTGCTGTGAGGACAGGAAGCCATACGCACGACAATATGCCCATAAATGAAGAACAGTTCATGCACGTCCTTCGCCTCCGTCCAATCTGGAAATCCAGAAATTTTCAGCGTCCTGCACGGAGACCCTGACTGGATTTCCATTTCCCCTGAAAAATAAAACCAAAAATAAACTGAGGAATAAGACTCAATAAGAATCGGCTCACTCGATGCAAGAATGCGATCCCAGTCCACTTGCCGCAGATGCAGTGGTATCCTCTGATACAGCAACATGTGATCCGTGTGCTTCCTGCTGGAATAATCAACCTGAGAAATGACGTTAGGAGTGGGTTGGTGAGTGAATCAGATCAATCACCTGAACCCCTTTCCCTTCATTCTTCATATCCTCGTACAGTTTTTCCGAAATGGCCTGATGGTGAAAGGTGACAAGAGTGAAGCCACGAGCTTTATCGTAACTGTAGCGTGCTTTGTATTTCTGGGTCGCTGCCTCTACGATCGGATGGTGCAATGGAAGCGACTGCAGCCATAACCCCGGGAATGGGGTCACCCGACCAAACGAACACTGAAGATGATGCTGATAGGAAAGGTTAAGCCAATCTATGTTATTACCTTGTAGTAGTCACCAGTTGCTGTTAACTTTTTCATGAGGTAGATCACAGAGTTTATGTCTGAGAATTCAAGTTCAATAATCCTTTTGTCCTCAAGCAGTTTCATGTCCTGTTACAATATTTCAAAATTTAGGCGTATGAGATTTGAAAGGAAAATAATCACAAGAAACATAACAATTAATCTGATGTGAATCGTCTCTCACCAGCAATATTCCATAACCCTGACATATCTCTCGTAGACGTGACCGTTCAGATGATCCAATTTCAGCTGAACTCCTCAAAACGAGAGTGCGGGTGGAGCAAAGCAGGCGACCAGACAACGGCTTCAAGTGCCGGCTCAATCGACCGCCATCTAAAAAGCACAACCACAATAAGAAAACAAACGAATTTGGTTTAAAGTAGAATTATATTCCTGTAATAATAGCTGCAGAGCAGGGAGGAGGGGGGGATGTTTGGAGATGTTAAGTTGATTAGCTGCTAAGAGAAAGAGGGTCATTCAGTGCAAATTAGTCAAGAGCTAATAACAATCCAAATGAAGAGTGGTGTCAGGAGTCAGGACTTAATATAGAAATAAAAATAGTGTGTTATTCGCGTCCATTGATTATTCTCATTCAATACTGAGTGCTGAGCTCATGATGAATTAACAGAAAAAAGTTCACAATGCGCAGATTGCCAGAATCCGGTTCTGATTATATTGACCGCTTTCATGACTTTGCATTCAGAAGCAGAAGATCACTGCCAGCCAAACATTGCTACAATACAATACAATACAATACAATACAATACAATACAATACAATACAATACAAAACAATACAATACAATACAATACACGAAAGGAGTTCAGTTCAAGCTTAGACCATGAAGCTGCAAAAATGCAAAAAATCCACCAATTTGACCCCTGATACAGAGAGGCTAAAGTAAACGACACGTACCCCGAGGAGTCGATGATCTCGAGATTTCATCTGGTACAGGTTCAACAACCTTATCGCATATCTCAGCTTTGAATAAAGAAATCAACATGCAAGTAATGGATCTTAACAAATGGTTAGTCTTCTAAGCTGGCAATAATTTCATAAAACACAACTGAATACCTTTAATCTCCATCAGAGAAGGAATCACAGGTAAACTTTCCGTCACTTTTTCAGAACACAAGTCAGAGCGTTCGGCGTAGAACACATCTTGGCAGGCTTGGCTTGCAAAATCCATCTGCAAAAATCAGCGATTCACTCAAGATTAAGCCTCAAATTCAGTCATAACATGACTGAGTCAAACACGCACTAAGAGGTTCATGCCGTGCAATTTGCGTGCAGAGTTAAAAATGACTTGTTTTGCAGCCGCGAGTGACTCAAAGTACATGAGGCAGTTCTGTTTGAAAAACACGGGATTGATTTTATAATCGCAGAGTTCCTTCTTGAAGTGAGTGCTGATGTGCTGGTACTTGACGCAGATCTCGTTCAGAATGATGCATGTTGTGGGGAGGTGAGGCGCAAAGTTGACCTGAACACAAGAAATCAACTCCTGACATCATTCCAATTCTAAACAAACTCACAGCAGCAGTCTCAGCCGCAATCTTCACTTCTTTCAGCTGCACAGCTGCCGCTGCGTGCGAGATGTTCATAAATTCCACAAACACTTTCAATGATCCGTCATCAAAGACCCGACGATAAATATCCTGATCAAAGTGAGTTTTAGCAGAATCAACTTACAATAATCAACCCACCACAATTCTCCCAAACTGTTTGAAAGCATCAACGAAGATTTCCTTCGGATACGCTGCAAACGAAGGATGTTCAATGACGATGGTTCTGGTTGCAGCGAAGTGAGTCCTCTCGTCCGGCAGAACATTTGCTGGGGCTGAAAACAAAAAATGAGCTCGCATCCCAAATGAGCGAAAGTTGCACTGACTGGGAGGGAGGGTCCATTGGAGTCTAGCGTGGAAAAGACTGCACTGCAACTGACAGGCGTAATTCACCTGGAGGAAAGGAATGATCTAGGTGAAAACATTGCCATGGAAACATACGTTGAGTCTCTTTGGCTGCTCTGAAACAGGGAGTCCTGCAACCTCCTCTAAGGTAACACTGCTCATCTTCTTGTAGGTGTTGACCGCATTCGATCCGGAGTAACAGGCAAGCAACTGACCGGTCCGATCATTCGCAAAAATTTTAGGATTGCCACCCAGTTTGAGAACGTACTGCTTCAGAGCATTGGTTGAGAGAGGGGGTCTCACTCCATCAATCAACACGTTCAACAATTTAGAAATCGGACCAAACTTCATCTGCAAATAAAATGAAACATCGAGAATGCTGTATGCATGGCAACAAGCGCTTACCATAATGTTGGGATATTTCACAGCCAACTTAGGAGCAACATTATCAAACACATTGACCACATCAGAAATACGCTCAAAGTAGATGAAGGCAGACGACGAACTGCGCTCAACATTCTAAGTAAATAAACATATAAATTAAAATAAATTAGCAAACAGGACTGACGATTAAGGATGCATGAGGATGAATATCCTCCACGATTTCTTTGATTGATAGGAATCTCGGAAAAGGTGTCAGGCAAAGGCAATTGGTGGGAGGATGCTGAAGGTCAACATTTCGATGAGGATGAAGAGATTCTGGAAGGACACCAAATATTCACAACATTGAGATAAGCAAACAACTGACTCTGTTGCTCAGAAGGCCATGGCACAATATTCATTGGCGCAATTTTAATTGGCACGTCATCAGTGTTGGGGTCAGGAGAGGTCGGGATGACATTTTTTATGACTAAGTCTTCAGAAGGTTTTGCTGTTGAAGAGAGCAAATGAACATGATGCAGATGGAAGAAGTTAAAAATAGTACGCTGGAGAACAGCAAAGCGGATGGGATGCCCAGAACAGATGAATGGCTGCTGCTTGGATAACGCCTCCAGTATCTCTGCCTCTGCCATGCTGAGTAATTCACAAAAATGATTTAGCAAATAAATCAATTCCATCAATACCTCGAGACAGTGACAGTGAATTTACGGTTTTTGCGTAGCAGGGTATGGTCAATGCTGACAACAGTGGCGTACTTAATGCAGATGCTTCTCAGATCAGAAAGCACTCGTTTCAACTCTGCAACAGAGCGCGCAACTCAATTACACGAAAAAACAATTTTTGGGGCTCACTTGAACTCTCGGGAATGCCGAATACTTGCAAATTAACTTCAGTGCCGGTTGGCTTGCTGAAAATAAACGAGATTTGATAAATAACTAGAACGCATGATTTCAATCAAATGAAGTTAATTAGAACTCACTGAGAGAGCACGAGAGGCACCACTCTGTCGTCCACATCGCCATGTGCATTGATTCTGGGGCCAACCTTCTCCTGCTCATCTCCTTTCTCTTCTTCCTCCTTTCCTTCTTCTTTTTCTTCAATCTGTTTTAATTTATTTTCAGTTTCTTTCTTTTTCTCCTCTTTTTCCAAGTCAGCTTTCTCGATCGCCAACGCAATTTGAGTTCCCATTGAGTCAGCAAAATCCGCCTGCACAACACAAAATAATCAGAGCACACTATTACATAACACTCACTTCATAGAACAAGCCCACGCGGTCATCTCGAATCAAATTAAGAATTTCCTCAGCCGATGTTTCATCCTTGGCCACCAATCGAAATCCATCAGTCATCCGGATCCACTTGACCGAATGATCCAGCAACAATGCCTTCAGGGATTTTACCTGATCCTCCCCCACAGAACACAGTTCCATCAAGCAGAGCACCCTCGTCAATTGCACAACGTATGTAACCTGTTTAGATCCAAAATGTTGACCATTCGAGAATCAATTCTTATCCCATCACCTGTATTTTCTGGTCAATGTACAATTCATTGTTCATTTCACGTTTAGCAGCAACAGCACTTGAGATCAAACTAAACACAATGTCGGCTTGCTTCGGGTCATCAGACGCAACAGTCACCGACTTGATGAAAGACAGATAAAAAAAAGTGAGTGAATTATACAACAAAATGCACCTTGATGACTCCGTAAGTGGAGAAAATTTCCTCCAGAGTTTTCTGTCCAACGGAAGCGGGAAGATTGGATACCCGGATGCAGTGGGACGCTTTCAGATCAGGGAAGCAAGATCTGCAGGAGAAAAATGACGACGGTTTTTCCCAGTCAAGGGTTTTGCTCACCCGGTCTGAGGCCATGTGATGGATGGAGGGCAGAAAGGGTCGTCAATAGGGAGACTCCGCTGCAGGGAAGCAATGTCAGCGTGACAAGCGAAATCAATCTACAAACAAATGCGATGAAACTCAAAGCCAAGCATTGAGGCATCTGACCTTGGACCGTTTGCAGAACTGCTTCGTGGTGAACATGACAAATGCTTCCTTAGCGACTGCAATGCTTTCGAAGAACGCCAGAGGCTGAGAGACAGCGGGTGAGAGAGAGGCCGAGGGAAAGCAGGCGTTGACCAGATCAGTAAACGCCTTCTGACCATCCCACATCAGAGGACGCTCCTCAAACCACAAACAACTGCTGAGGTATTCATCCGCCAACGCTCTCTTCACCTGCAAAGAAAAATCACGTAAACATCACAAAAGACAACCAAAGACAAATATATACCTGCAGTGTGAATCCTTTGATTCCTTGTTGGTGAAGTGTTTGCTGCGCTATCAAAGCTGACGTTATCAAGTGATATCGCACGTTCACTGATCGAGTAAGCGAGTATTTCTCCAACGGTTGCGTTGACTCCAAAGCCTGTAATTATGCGCATAAATTAAAATTCAAAGTTCAACCAAAGCACCCACAAGCAGAGAACCAAACGGAGAAACCAGTTTGCGGATTTCCATCAGTGACATAGAGGCAGGAATGTTAGAGAGCAGAAGAAGTCTCTGAGCCAAAACTTCCTCTTGCCTGAAATATTCATCAATTTGGAGAGCCATGCGTTACACGAGTACTTACGCGACTGATTGCACCAAAGGGAATTCCGTTGAAGGCATCAGTTGCCGGCATTTCAATCGGTCGTCTTTCGTGGCGTAATCAACCTGAGCACAGCCGAAATAGATCAATCATAAGAGACCTTTCAAGGGACCCACCGTGACCGCATCCATTTCTGACTCCCGCAGTCGCTTCAGTTCATCAGTAGCATGTGAACAGCTCTTGAAATAGACGATTCCATGCTGTATGGTGGGCATGAACTTGCTAAAAGCAAGAAACTTCTTCTTGAAGAAGTTCTGCGTGATATTCTCGAATGAAGCCCGTTCTCCTTGGATCCAAAGCGCATCTGTGACCTCAGACTCAGCAAAGTCCACAGTGACGCGGTCGTTGGAGATCCCTGGAATGCGCTCACCATCCATGTTCAACATGGCCATCAGGGTGTGTTGCAGGTGTTCGTAGGTGACACACACAGACACCGTGGGCTGCCATGAGGTGCGCACAAGGATGCGTAACTCCTGCAAATCAATTTGAGTCAAGATTCAAGTCATGATTCAGCCTCTCACCCGGATGGTGCCATAAACACTGAAGGAGGGTCGCAATCCCTCCAAGAGGACTCCAGGCAGCACACCGTGTACAATCATGCCGCGTGACGCGCGCGGGTGTTTGGCTTTCCATTCTCTTCCCGGGGGAGGGCAGAAGGCCGGTGATGAGAACGCTGGGATTGCAAAATACGTCACTATGAAGATCAAAGAGTGATGACTCACGAATCCCGTAATGTTTGCTGCAAACCAAACCGTCCCCTAAGAGACTTTTGTGAGAGGGGTTTAAACTTGCGACGAATGCTTCTTCCGGTCTGTGCGTAAAAAAAATGATACAAAAAGGTGAAGAAAGGTCACTGAGCAAACCTCTTGAATGTGACCACAGCCACGCGATCCTCGCCTGTACGTGTCACACTGACACCAATGACATGGCCGTACTGCTCAAAATCAAACGCAAGGTTTGATTGGATTTCCAGATCTGAGAAATGGATTCAATGATAAATCGTTCTGCTGACTCTTAATGAAACACACTCATGACAGCAATCAAGACACAATCAATTGTGTTTTCAACACAAGTAATTTTCTATTGCAGTCACCCCTCAGTGTGTAATAAAGTTTAAGGATGGATGGATAGGAGGTGACTCACCAGACGCATCCAGAGGCAGAGATGACACACGGATGCCAAAGAAAGTGGAATCAGTTGGCAGAGGACAGTCAAAGCAGTCAGTCTGCGCTGGAGGAGAACGCTCTTTGCTGCGAGAGCGAGATTTATCCTTCTGGTGAGGTCGATGATGACAAGAATTCTTCTTGCACCTGTGCTTTGGCCTGCCAACAGACGGTGACTTTGAGCTGCTTCGGGAGAACGACCTTGAACGCGATCTGGACTTGCGATTCTTTCTTGATCGCCGTGGCGACCTTGATGATGATCTTGGCGGTGATCTAGATCTCCGATACGACCTACATCTGTACGATGGTGACTTTGATTTTGATCTTGACCGTCGACGTGACCTTGGAGGTGACCTCGATTGAGACCTTGACCACCGGTGTGACTTTGATCTCCTTGGTGACCTTGATGGAGATATTGGTGGTGACCTTGAAACATGATGCATCCTTGATCTCCCTGGCAACCTTGATGGAGATTTTGGCGGTGACCTTGACACACGACGTGACCTTGAAGGAGACCTTTTGGGTGACTTTGCCTTCAGCCGTACAGTTCGTTTGTGAGGGGGTTCCTCCATCCGCACCCTCTCCTTCAACGCCCCTTCCTCCCCTTCTGCCCCCACTCCCTTGACCTTCTCCTTGACCTTTTCCTCTTGCGCCTCCTGCCTCTTTCCCACTAACTTCCTAATCTGCTTCAGGTTCACGTCAATGCTGAGTCCATAGTCCAGTGGCCGCGGTTCCGTTTCACCCAGGAACTTGAGCTGTTCAAGATGCTTGCTGCAAAGAGGCAACTGATAACACTAGACGACCCGCAATGAGCCACTTACTCCAACAGAATTCTGTATTTCTCTTCTTCGTCTCCTTTCGTCGCATCTGATTTATTCTCGTTGTCGTTCGCTTCTTCATCCTAAGAAAAAAGAAAAAACGGGAAGTAGCTAGCAAGGAACTAAATAATGTGAAAATGCAATAATGAGGAGAGATTCCAAACAGCTCTTGTAAGGGAACAGAAACTTGGGAAAGTTTACCTTTTATTGAAAATGGGCTAAAAAGTGCAATAATTGAATAAATGAAATGAAATGAATGAAATTGCGTCACCGAGCGACGCTATGCAAACGACAGCGGGGTTGTAGCGGAACAGCCACTTAAGCTCATTAAGAGTAGAGAATGGTGATAGCACTAATTAAGGGCCTTACCTTCTGCTCGGGTTTCTTCGAGCTGTTGACTCCCTTGGGTATGAATTTGGCACACACAGCTATCAACAACTTGAGCATTTGATCCACTCGCTTTGAGTGAGGTGAATCTGGGAAATTGGTTTTTATGTATTCAACTGAATGCTTCAGCTTTAATTCGGTGTCAACATAGGAAGTGACAGGTCCATCTGTCGAGATGTGGACGCATAATTTCTCGATTTCCTTCTCGATGTCGAGCAGCGCGGCGTCCATGTTGTTGCGCGTGGCGTGAGGCTATTCTACTATCGTTTTTGAAAAAGTGCGTTATGATGACAAGGATAAATCTCTTGCGAATTTTGATCAACGGTCCAAAAACGATAGTAATCTATCCTTCTTGTTGTCCATCTTGGAATCGTGATATTTGTCATAATTTGAGTCTTTTTCACTTAAATACGGTTAGTATTAACTTAAAATTTATACCCAATCAGTACAAACATATGAAGTATCATTTCCAGATGAAATTAAAATATAATTGCATGTGACTAGCCCATGCTAGTTCTTAGCTTTTCTCCTATACCCACCATGGTCCGTGGCAACTCGAAGCCTATAATTTCACTAATATGAGATGGATCAATGAAAGAAAGATGTCAATGTCATCAGCTCCATGTCATGAGATGGAATAAACACCAACTGCTCCAAAATTTCAGTGCAGGACTAGCCCATGCTAGTTCTTAGCTTTTCTCCTATACCCACCATGGTCCGTGGCAACTCGAAGCCTATAATTTCACTAATATGAGATGGATCAATGAAAGAAAGGTGTCAATGTCATCAGCTCCATGTCATGAGATGGAATAAACACCAACTGCTCCAAAATTTCAGT
>KB309360.1:16131-26763 GCA_000328365.1 Capitella teleta
ACATCCTTGTATTGTTGGATTGCATTNGGTTTTCATTATACATTAAATGATATTGTAAAGTCATGTCAGGTGGAAATGCGTATCTATATAACTCATTGGTTGCGCAATTGTATTGTAAATCATAAATTGAAGCATATACTATAGTTTGGTATCATGAACTAATATTGCTGCAATTACGCTCATGTGTCCTTGATCAATGCTCATCATTAGCTTAATTAAAAATTTTCCTTGGTCACATCTCTGATTGATTCTTGTTTTTTTTTGTTTTTTTTTTTTGGTTTTGGTTTTTTGGTTTTTTTTTTTCGAATTATTTGATACTTCCTGTTACGATATTTAAAAGGGTGTTGAATTTCATAGCCTGCAGAACCTGATGACGCATATCGAAATAGACGCATTCTAATGCCAAATACCGCGAAGCTTGCTCGTGAATTACTTCGTTGATTTTCTTTGAGATTATTTTAGAGTTGCGCTCTACCAATACCGTTGCACGATCTTAGCCGTGACCTGTCGGTTATGTTCACCCACCTCCTCAACGGAATCCGCTAGGCATACATTGGTTTGCTTCAGTAAACGTTAATCGTGAGCAAAGGGAACCCCCAAACAGAGTGGAGGCAATTTCCTCAACAAAATAAAAGAGACCTCGGCGATAGCGGGAACGATCAGTCTACTGAGTCTTGAATATCCCGGTCCGAATGTCTTGAATTCCCTAATGTAAGAGCGTATCCAAGTGGTGGGGTTCTATTTCAACGGCAACATGCTTTGCTGCTGTCCCGTTGATAGAAGCGTTGTATGTTGAATTTGGAATCCAACTTTGCGCATACGTTGTGCCATCGGTTGTCAGTTATATCAGAGAAAATACTCTATAGCATGGATTGACCCCTCAGAGATACAGCCGCTCGAAGTTTGATAAATTCATAACGCACAGATTAAAGAGAAAATTTATTTCCGGTTGATAGAATTTACATTCAATTATATTGGCATTCAACAACAGCTGATCGTAAATGCGGAACAAAAAACATTTCATTATTTTGAACTTCTGATGCGTCCCTACTATCGTTGCATGAAAAGTTGAGCAGGTCATCAAATTCAAACGAGGTGAGTGTGATTCGAAGTATAACGCGCGCAATTGGTGCAAACTTTCAGAATACTGTCCAAATGGAATATTCAAGGCCAACACGCAGATAATGAGAATGAGATACAAATGACAGTCTCAGATTCTCAACCCTCAATGAAGTGTTTTGTGCAGATATTTGACTTTTTTCCAGACTCCATGACCAGTGCCGGTAAGTTTGCTAATCAACAAACTTTCATTAGTTTTCTGACTTCAATTTTCATTTTATTATCTAGATCGCAGACCTGGCTTGGGATTTCAAGGATCAACAGGCCTTTCATAAATATCCACTTGACTACTAGAAAAAGGATGAATTGTTGGGACTCTGCCTGCCTATAGCACTGCTATCTCAACATCATCTCGGAAATGTTTGATGATTGAGTAGATTCAATTTAACCATCTATGCACAGGTAAGGATCACATTGTTAATCCGCATGAAGTCAGTTAATCATGAAAAAAACTTTGCTCGTTTTATTGATCAAGATATTATATAACAAAATTAACATTAATTGAATAATTGTTTTACATTGTTGTTCCTATGCATAAAATGCATTACCAAAAATGTGGCTGATTGATTACTTAATGAATTGATTGTCAAATAATATTTAGTAATATTTTATCAATTAAATAAATAGACAATAAAGTCATCACACTCTTTCCCACACAACACAAAACTTATAACACCTCAATCTGGTGTGTATACTATTTTTAAGAAAAAGAAAAACACCGTAATATCATAATAATATTAATAATAATAATTCGTGCATGAGGCATAAAAAGTGTTATATATTCATATTCAGGGATTCATACAGTGGTAAATAAGATGTAGAATACTTTTCTTATATGAGTATTTGCTCGTGGAATGAAATATAATAATTATGTCCGCCTTGGGAGTACTTGTGAGCATGAATTCAAAGCGATATATTTGATGAGCTTCCTCATAACAGATCATGAGATGTTTAGCAAATTTCCTGGGACTGATCGACCGCTCCGTTACGATGTAGCATACCAAATATCATTAATTAATTGCTTCAGGTAATAATTATTGATTTTGATCCGAAATGAAATTTGATATCTTTTTCAATTACAGTTACCAGGAAAACAAATCCAGAAAAATCCTGTGCTGCAAGTTAAGAGTTGGACCCTCACTGAGTGGTAAATGGAGAAACAATACAGTGTCCCATTACATCCAGTCCAATGAAGAGGGTGAACAATCTGTTTACTTACATTTTTTTATCTTTCCATTTTAGTTTATTTTTTATTATTTTGTAAGGAACACTTGCTATAAAAAAAATTCTGAAATTGTGTTCTTAGGGTTCTTCCCTTTCATGAGTATTTTTCATAGTTTATTTTCAACTGTTCTATTATGTCGGAATACGAGTAGGTAGGTAGGATTCATTAACAACTGGAATTGAATTAATTACTGGGTAAATATAATCATTTGGTGTATCATTACTCGGCGACGGAATGGCCTTAATATCATCATAGGGTTTAATTTCTGGGATTTCTCGGACGTTTCTTATTCCGATCACGTTTCCGCTGGCTAATTCCAATACACGAAGGGCACCATCGTGTGAGGAAATCACCTGATAACTAGGTTGCCAGCGCATTTCTCCCTTCCTGGGGTTCAGAGCACGTACGGAAACAAAAGATCACCGGATAGCGCAGTGGGTTAAACCGCTGACTACAATCCTATGCCGACCGTGGGGGTCGAGGTCCCGGGTTCGAGACCCGATCAGGCCACGGGCGTTATGATTGTGAATTACAATTGTAATTCTTCGGTGACTCTGCAGTGCTGCCCAACTGCGTAACAAGGCCGGGCGCTGTGTACTACTGTCTATGGTGGTATGCAGGATAAAGAACCCTTGGGATTTATCGATAAGAGTAGGGGGAAACCCCGGTCCCGGGCTTTCTGTTCTGGCGCCCGTATCACCCGAACGGGTTGGGTGGAGCCGTGAAACCCCAATCACTCACTCACTCACGTTAATGATATGAGATAAAAGATAAGCCAAAGCTACACTTTGAAGGCTTGGGCTGTAATCCTGCCTCACAAATACGTTCAAAGACTCATTTTAGATGTTGTGCATGTTCTTCAGGACTCCGGGAAAAGATGACGATGTCGTCCAAGTAAATCATACAGCATCGTCCGATGAGACAAGACAACACCTTATTCGTGGATCTTTGGAAAATAGCAGGTGTATTAGTGAGTCCAAATGACATTCGAACAAATTCAAATAATCTCAAATGACAAGAGAACGCTGTACGGCTGATCGACTTTTCCACCATGGGAACCTGCCAATAACCAGACCGTAAATCTCATGTGCTAAATATCGTGGGTCCAGTAACCTGATCGAAAAGATAAGTGGAATGGGGATTGCATTAATTTTCCTTCTTTAATTGGTGCTAGTGTTATAGGGGATGCCCAAGGGAAATCACGTCATCCCTTACCATTTCCGCTACACAATCCTCAACTTTCTGTCGTTTTATTAAGGGCATACGATAGGAAGGTTATTTAATAGGCGGGTTGTCTTCCTTGTCAATCACTACTGGCGGCAGAGACCAGGCTACATTGACCGGTGTTGCCTTATTACTAAAAATATTGCGATATTTATAAATGACATGGTTTATTACTCCCTGACGAGCACGAGGTATACATGAAACAGCAACAACAGATGAACACAGATTTTTTCTCAAAGGTTTGCAAGGGGAATTTGTGATCCCCTAGAGTAAGCAACCCCTTTTGAAAGTCATTGACAGCAGAACGACAAAGATCTGCACCAATCAAAATATCAATTCCCAGTGATTCACATACAAGAACTTCAATGGGCTAAACGAATTATGCAACACCCTCGTATGAGCAGCTCATTATTTGTTATTGATATCAACTTTGGAGCGGGTTACAAAGGGGTTATACGAGGTAAACGAAAACGAATAAATATAACAAATACATCAATAAGGGTATGGGTAAAACCAATATCAACCATGGCAGTTGTCTATACTCCACAAACATTAAGGCGGATCCTAGGTCTTTCATCTACAATATGCTCTCTACAGATTTGATTACAGCGTCCTGTTATCTTGTCTGCAGAGGCCCTTAGTTTCTGATTTAAGGGTGGTTCGTTTTTTTTTTCGGGCAATCATACAGCCAGTGACTCCCCCACAATAGCAAGGAAGCCTAGGTGGCCCACTTCTACAATTCTGTATCCTGTGACCGGTTCGTCGGCATCTAGGACATCTTAGATCAGGAGTGCCTTGACGCATTGGAGCAGGTAGCGATTGGGATGGAGGTTGTCTCTCAACTTTAGTGCTACATTCTATAGCAAAATGTGCTACTTTCCCACATCTACAGCAAGAGCTATTATCACCCTGCTCTGAAACGTGAGTGTTTTGTTCCAATGCTTACCAAAGCAGCGATCTGTGAGGAGGTTTCTCTTTGAGTGTTTGCTAAATCGGCTACAACAGCGGATTAGGCTGCAACAAGGGAGTCATTAGCCATTTCAATATAAGTAACTTGAGCAGATCTGCGGGCCTTAGTAAATCAGTATCCTGGTATTGCTGTCGTACTTCTTTAACAACCGCTGGGAGTGTAGATAACCTTCTCTTGGCAACTCGTTTTGCTATACATGTATTTCTATCACATAACCTACTCAGAAGAGTTCGAATCAGAGACGTTTGGTCTTTCAGTAGAGTATTGAAAGCTTCATGAATGAGAATTTCAAAGGTCAGTATGTAAGTACATGTATATTAAATTAATATAATGTAATTATATAAAACCTCACCAGGTTTTTGCTCTAATATGTCCAATGCTTCCCTTTAAACATCGGGGAACTTGGCGTTAATATGACGCTTTGCCAGAAGGGTTTTAATCTTATGCCATTTAGAGTTTTTTAATTCTCTAACAGAGGATTGAATAGTAGATTCAACTGTCTGAAGAGCAATTTGAGCCTGCACATCATCAGGAAGGTGATCGATAGATCTCAGTCATGCGAAGGTTCTGGATGGGGTGCTACCATCACAGAATTCTGTATTTTTAATGTACTGGTCAGTGTTAGACGCGTCAGCTAAGGCTAAAAATAACTTACGAGATTCCTCATTGTCTTCATTAGGGCCAAGTTCACTCTCACTATTCTCCCCTTCTGGTTCCATTACAAACTCATTAATTCTGATTTTCATCCCGCTGGTTACATTTTTAACTTCGCTGCAATGACTAGAGCTACTACGGCTAATTTTGAAGTGATCCAAATCTAGACTTAGATCATTTGCCTCTTTGTGAATTAAAATTGGAGCAAACGCCTCCTCGTTATCCCCTATGCTCGTCTGCTCGTGTGCGCTTCCACTCAGTGAATTGAATGAGACGCCCCCTTGTTATCTATTTTTATATATATATATATCTCTCTGTTGAATTGTGATTCTGTGATTCTGTGTTCATCCTTACTCCGAGTAAACGACCTGCCTCTCGAGTCCATTTACCATACATTCAATCATGCTTCCACAACCTCTAAACAATTACTTTAAAAGAACATTATTTGCATAAAGGGCCTGAATAATATCATTATAGTCATGAATAATATGTCTTCACCGCATGAACAAACCACATACACCAGCAATATGATAAATAAGAAGTAATTGAACTCACCTTGTGGTCAGGATGGCTATATCAGGTCCATATCATGTCGGGTGTTACCACTTAATGTTAATCTTATTTTTTTTCATGATCCTACATCAGTCCAGTGTGGGGTAATCTTATCTCCTACCCAATCCCGAGGGGCTCAGAGTAGGGATGAACATGACCATGATGATTCACATTCAGATATACATGTACTGATTTATTAAACATAATTTATGCTTTGCAATTGTGTCTGTCTGGCTTGATTAGTGTCAAAACGGCAACTGAAGTTGGAGCGTCGGTACGTGAGATGAGTCAGATATCAGTTGTCAGATTTGCCCGTTGTATATCTCTTGGGACGTTTAATTAATGGAGAAACAAGTGGTTGGCCGACGACGTGTTTAACAAGATCGAGGTCTATTTTGGCTTTTGCTTATTGTTTAGAACAATGGGGGGTGCTTTCGCCGTCAGCTCAGCATGAATTTTACATCAGGAATCGCGCGTGCGTCCGACTCGCTAATCGTATTAAATATGTCAGGGTGAAGTGATCGGGCCATAATTGAAAATGAGCTCTTGTTGTGTGGGGGCTGACACATCCACTACCGTGAGTAGTAAATATTCGAGTGAACATAGTATGATGTGTGATGCCATAGGATACATTATTAATGAAAAGATGTGGTAAGAGACAAATGCATAATACAATACAAAAGGATATACATAAATACATATAATGTTTATGTTTACTGAGGTATGCATGCAGTCATGAGTTATCATGTGATGTGCATCGACCAACTTACGACAATGCGGGCACATGTGAGCTGGCCGATCTTAGATGAAGCCAGTAATATAGCCGAAGTAATACTCCAAGCGGTCGGACTGAAGTACTAACTGAGTACTAATTCCCTCGGATCATAACAAAGGGGATGTGCAAAGCTGCAATATCTTACCTCTGTCATGCGCTCACTCGGGTAAAAAAAAAAAAAAACAACTATCCACACACATTATATCGAGGCAAAAGAGGGCATATTAGTTGCAACTGTGGCACACTGTGTCTGCGGACCATTTAAACCCAATGACGATTAAATTGTCGGGGTCAAGGAAGACATATACGCCCCCCCCCCATAAAAAAAAAAAACCAAAAAACCACCAAAAAAAAACAAAAAAAAAACAACATGGCGCACTGAATTAAATTACTGTGTTCTGTTAGAGTCAATTCATCAACCAATTCTTTAAACACACCAAAAAAGGTTTCATGTGGTACTCAAATGACCTCCGTGTTAACACCACCAGGCGACGTCTCAGTGGAGGTGGACTGTGAACCGTGTCTATAAACTCCAAGTCCGGAATGAACATCCAGAAATCTATTTCTGTCAGCAGGATAAGATTCATGCTGGACCTCATTCAATCAGGCTAATTCAGGCTTTTCGGATGATTGCGACGCCAACCCGCTAACCCACTTATTAACAACCTCCGTGATTCCATAAGGCGTTTGATGCAAGCGCCACTCAATGGACAAAGCCAGCCATCGAGGGTTGGTGGCATATGTTTGGTCTGTCGCCGACTTCATTCAACACTAGCCTGTATGCGCAGTATGCTGTATCAACCTTTTGGGCGCGAAATTTCACATTCATCACACGTGAATAGAATTGACCTGCAAAAAATGACTGTCGACTTCATACCGTGCCTTCTTCTGCCTGCACACTGTTGCATCCCTGACAGTGATTACCTTGTGCGTGTCATCAGTGTTTATATGGACTTGAAATATATATTCATATCGCATACTACAGACTACAGCCGACCTGCCTTTCTGAATGTTCTTTCCTCATCCATGGCATGTGTCACCAGCCACCACCAGCTCAGTTTATGCTATAAAGACATAGCAGTACATATACGTACATTGAAGCTAGTATAATACCAGTGATGAATGTGAATCACAGGAACGTCGCTAGTTATATTCGTCTAGTGAGCATTTCAATGTCTACACGCAGCAATAATTATACATAATTATACCCGGTGGTATGTACTGTATTGGAAGTATAATGTACGTGGTTTTCATTATTCATTACGCTCCTGTGTGTATTGCTATACATATAATATAGGCTAGCCTGCATATAATGTATATGAATGTTTTCAATTGTGTCCCTGTATATGAAAGAATCGGGTAGCACCCTTCACCAATTTAATTATGAAGTATTTAATAAATTACATGGTCAGCCCATAAGATATCTAAATAATTGCGCCGACGGTCACAGGGGCATAGCACTACATTCTAGTATTAAACAAGGTCTCATTTCTTCTTTTTCCGTCAGTTGCATAAATCTTGACTTGCAACACTAAATTACACTAATAACCTTTATTAACAACGCAAATATTCACTTCTTGCTGTCATAACTCATAACTCATAACCCATATATCAAAAGGTCAATTCATCTCTTCTTCTTTTTTTTTCAGAGAATGAAAATAGACCATTATGTGCATGTGATTAAAAATAGACCATTATGTGCATGTGATTAAAAATAGACCATTATGTGCATGTGATTAGAATACTTCAAATCTGGCAAACACGCTGTGCGGCGCTCTGATCGTTACCCGGCTGATCTGTTCGTCGAAGTTTCGTTGTTATTTTTGCAAATTTTAATAGATTTTGGTGGAAATTCACACCGTTTTAGAAGGAAACACATCGTATGTTCCTATTTATTGAGATTGGAAATCAAAATATCATTTTATAGGGTTCTGAGAAGGATGTGTAGTGCTACCCGACATCGGAATCATCAATCCGGGTTTACCCATAAAGTAGAAATGGCTATTCAAGATGACGCACTTAAATATCATTTTCGATCTTCGTCTCGATTAATAAGGTTAAAGAACTTTTTATGGCATAATCCGGTTAAGTCACTCAGAAGTTGATGGTTATACTCGGATTGATATTGTTCTCGTTAATCTGGAGCCAAATAACCGAACTCGTCTGTCTGTTTTTTTTGGGGTTTTTTTTTTTTTGTTTTTTTGTTTTTGTTTTTGTTTTTTTGTTTTTTATGGGGGGCTCCATGGTATAAAAAAGACACGAACAGCGCATAATCCATCAGTGGTTCTAATTCTCCCGTCAAATTGGTTTGGTTCACATAATAATTTCCCGCAAGGCGACATGCGGAAAAAGTTTCTGTGGTAACGGATCAACGCAAACGGTTCAGCATTTTCGCCTGGACAATTAAACCGGAAAATTAGGACAAATAATAAATACTTCGAGTTTTAGGATTTATAACGTATCATAAGACGTTTGAATTGACGGATTTTCACCCCCCCCCCCCAAAAAAAAAAAAAATAAATAAAAATAAAAATAATAATAATAATAATAATAATAGTAATAGTAATAGTAATAGTAATAGTAATAGTAATAGTAATAGTAATAGTAATAATGATAATGATAATGGATACAAAACAAAATAAATCATATAATATATAACACAATACAGAAGAAGCAAAGAAAAAAAGCTGGCGGATTACCTAATTTCCGATTGACCCTGAATAGTATTATTATGATTATTATATATTATTATGATTATTGTGTTTTTGCGTTATGATTTTCATCAAGTGTCTGTTCCCAGTCAAGATCAACCATGCGTGTCCTAGCAACCATGTGGTAAACCATGGTTACGCTCGAGTGCATCCCAAATATGGAGTAGATAGGCGTAGCCCTGCTGCCAGATATAAAGAGGATTAATCGGCTGGTTGGTTCTGTTTATATTATTGATTGTAAACATTTTGTAAAAGTTTCAACGAAAGCTTGTAGTGAAAGTCTCACACTAAACGAATACGTGGCTTCATTAACAGTCTCATACGAATTATTCACGCGACGTTTTGTAATAGCCATCTTTACCTCATTTTCGAGGCTGGGTTACAATTAAGTGTAATTGAGTAAACTCATTGATTTGTTCAACATTTAATGGAATTTTGAATGCATTGATATTTTTATTTTTTTGTATCCTAGGACTTAGGGTTGGGGGTATGAGGTCCTAACTTCCTGAGAGAGTGGGATATAGGACACATAAGGAAATGCTGTATTGAACCAAATTAATTGGGGCGTCCATGAAGTGAGCTGGCGAAGGGCGGATCGAGGAGGTCTGTTTCTTCGGCAATGAATAATGTTTTTACGACCCACTGATGTCCCAAGACCAGCTTTATCAAGTTTTGGAACACGTCTGCCACATTCTGACTGTTGCTGCTTTATTATAACAAATTTTAGAAAATTGTCGAAATTGTGGTACCTGGTTAATTGGACAGTGATGACTGTTCTCGATTACGCAGGCTACGCCTTTGTAGAATACGAGCACTCGCTCGTATTCTCGCAAGGCGAGTTTGAATTTGTGTTGGCGTGATGGAGTAATATGTTAAGCGCATTTTAATTTAAATCGTGTTTACGATAGTAAGTGCGCTATAATAATGTGAAATATTAAAAGTTTCATTGCTTTTTGTCTGGTTTTTATTTGACTCCAACACCATGCAGGCAGAGTCGCTTAGGAACGGATCTTGAACGGATCTCGTTCTAATATTGCTATCGTACACAATGGAATCCAAGAAACGGGTGTTCCTTCTGCATACTTTATTTTTGTTAGAATCTTTTAAATCTGGATTCAGCATCAATGGTCACCAGTGCTTTGTGCTTTTCAGACGACCTTGCTATTTTGAGCGGAGTTTAGCTGAAACCCTTGTTCCTTTAAAGAATCATCTCTGGGTGGATGGCCTACAGGGCTACTTTGCCAACAGGTAGGTATCATTAATGGAATACATGTAATGACTGTGTGAGATGCTATTTTTATGAGGTATCAAGTCACACGCTCGGCGTTATAACAACTATAAATCCCCGACAACGATAGCAAGGTTAATGACTTACGTGTGATCTCGTTTCATACTAACCGGA
>KB309360.1:39009-59333 GCA_000328365.1 Capitella teleta
TTCCAAGGCAGGAAACTGGGGGAATGTTAACGCATTGGGTAGTTTTTGTACAAAACAATTAGGTGACCCCCCACCCTCCTTGAAGTAACACTAATTGGCTCAATTTCATTGATTAGACTTTCAGTTAGGTCTTCCTGGGTGTCGGTGGAAGGTTTGTATTGTTTAACAAGAGCAGACATCACATCTTGTTCACCCATTCGCTCAGCTAGTTGTTGCTTTTGAATGTTCCTCTTTGTTTTGTGAAACTCATTGACAATTAAATCCCTTTTAGGGTCTGTAATCTTCAGAAATGACATATTTTTTATACAATTTTTTTGTATCGCGTTTTTCATCGCGTTTTTTGTCTCGTTTTTCATCGCTTTTTTCATCGTGTTTTTCATCGCATTTTCCATCGCGTTTGTATCACCTCAAACTCTATCATTGACCCTATAACTTCACTTTTATCATCAAATATTTTTCTAAATGATGATCCGCCCTTGTCGAACATTTTTTGAAAGGATTCAATCACTTCGTTCCTCCCCTGCTTAACGAGGGATGATTTCATCTTTTCATCAATGGTCCCTTTTGATTTTATTGCGAACATCAATTTTTTATTTGGCGGTACTTTGTGAGTTCTGACAAAATTAGAGTAAAGTCTTCACTGGGAGATGATATTGTCAATGAGAGCTTTTGAAATTAGATCGTGTTGAGTTTTGCTTCAGCAATTGTCTTGATCTTTTAATGCTTCTCAGCATTTCTCATCATAAATTTATTAACCTGGCCTTCAATGATACTGAATAGTCATGTTCCAAGTGCTGCAGCTTCCATCACGATCACGATTGGCGCGGCTATGATGTTTAAAAATTCACCTACACCAACAACACCTAAACCCATGCTTGTGACAACTAGCACAACATCTCTTTCTTCTTCTAGTACTCGCTATATTTCATTATTTTTTTGCAGTCAGTATTCACCACCATAGTTTTCCAAGGTGCGCTCGAGGATAATTGGGGTTATAAATTTGTAGGCTTTACCTTTTCGTGTCCTTGGTATTCCATGTTAATTAATAAGAGATAAAAATGTTTAAGCAAAACAAAAAATTTAAGAAATGAAAACGATTCTGATTGAATTAGACTTGTAAATGGTAGTCATCGTTTAAGCACTTCTCACATATCTGTACCTCTCTATAGGAGGATTAATTTATTTAAACCATTTCAAGACAAAATTCTAAATTATGTTATTTTAATTAATTTCTTTAAACCATTTCAAGACAAAATTCAAAATTATGTTATTTTAATTAATTTCTTTCAATCATTTCAAGAAAAAAATTCAAAATTATGTTATTTTAATTTATTTCTTTAAACAATTTCAAGAAAAAATTTAAATTTAAGTCTCCTCACATATCTGTGTCTCGCTTAGAAGGCCATCGTTTAAGCACTTCTCACCTAACTGTACTTCGTTTTAAGGAGGTCATCGTTTAAGCACTTCTTACATATCTCTCTGTCTCGCTTAGAAGGCCATCGTTTAAGCACTTCCCACACATCAATACCTCGTTTTTAAGAGGTCATTGTTTAAGCACTTCTCATATATCTGTGTCTCGCTTAGAGGGCCATCGTTTAAGCACTTCTCACCTAACTATACATCGTTTTTAGGAGGTCATCATTTCAGCACTTCTCACATATCTGTGTCTCGTTTAGAAGGCCATCGTTTGAGCACTTCTCACACATCTATACCCCGTTTTTAGGAGGTGCGCCAGAACTCTCATTTTCCTACTAGTTTTGCCTGATTGAAGATGAACAATTCGAACGCAAAAAGCCCTTTCCAACGCTTCAGGCATCCAGTGCTAACTGGAAGTTATATTTAGTATACAACCAGTATCCGGCCATTCAGGCTGTTTAAAGGATTTGATTCAGATCCTTCCTTCTAGTTTCACTTTGTCCTCGTTTTTTGGGCGTTTTCGAGTTTGTTTGTCGTAAGGAATCCTGCATTTTAGATAAATCCATCTGACAGAGATTTAATCATATGCATGAACAGCCCAGACATGCGCACATTAAAAGTTATCCGTAGGTGTACATAAGAAAGGGCAAAAATCGGTTCCTCAAAAAACTGGTGGTGTAATATTTTTAATTCAAGCATAATCAGAACTTTCGCATGTTTTATCAGTCCTAAGCATCCACTTCCGGTTTGAGCTTATGACGTCATAACTGACATATTCTGATGAAGGAACGAAAAATAAAATCACCAATCATTCCTCGTTTCTAATTTAACTAATAATTAATTCTTCTAAAGTTCGGTTTTGGACCCACGTGGTTTATAAGGGCCGTTCAAATATTTCGTCGGAACCAGTTCTTCTCTAGATGACTTCATGTAGAACCCCGCGTTGATGAGCAGCTGAACCATTTCGTATCGAGCCATTTTGTTGATGACAACAGACTGGAAGAAAAAGTATATTATTTGGATTTATCTAATTACTGATCTTACCTTCAATATTTGTTTCTCTAAATTCAGGAAACTCACAGTAACCTGCTTCTCTAAAGTTTTTTCATACTCCACATTATGGCTGCAATATTTGATAAGGGTAACAAACTCAAGACTATTGGCACACTACACAGAAATGGCTTCGTGTTACCCTTCGGGATATGAACCAAAGCGGATATATATGAGCACGGCTCGGGATGTAGAATAGAGATACATCATACGTCATTACGCAAAACATTACAAACATTGGGCTTATACCAACTATTCAATTCGCCCATTGATGATGGAGTCGGCACATATTGCTTCATGAGCGTGAGTTATAATTATAATAATAATTTACTCACTTATGAATATGCAAATATAAAAGCGTGATGCAGTTTCAGAACACTGTGAAACGATATTAATCAACCATTCAGAAGTTTGGGTCGATGGTAAAATTAATATACTGAAATTGAATTGTTATTCGATTACGAATCAGCACTAAGAGTCCCGCCGAATCGAAAGTAAAAATCAACAACCCCTTCTTCCTATAATATAATTAGCCTTTAATGGAAGTGACTCCAATTCGATGACGGATTGAATGTAAGGATATGAACATTAATATCCCTTCTCGACAAATACTGTAGTCATAAAAACAGCCACGAATGTCCTTTGATTTACAAAGGATACAAAAAAGGGACGTCCTCCTTAATGAAATCGAAGAGGTCCTCAAATCCGGCTGACCTCTGTCAATAACAGTAGCCCTGGAGAAAAAACAGCAAGATCTTAAGTATAGGTTGACGTAAATCCATGACATTTCGCGTTGTAATTAATTTTTATATATCGAGTGGGCCAAAAGTAGTCAATCTACTATATGTTAAAAACAAAACTCTAAAAT
Source organism: Capitella teleta (assembly GCA_000328365.1). Classification (NCBI taxonomy): domain Eukaryota; kingdom Metazoa; phylum Annelida; class Polychaeta; family Capitellidae; genus Capitella; species Capitella teleta. The sequence goes on from KB309360.1 coordinate 42,344, forward strand.
TTGCTAAAATGTATCAATTATTTCAAAATATAACTACCTGGTATGGATTGATTATGTTATGCTGCGCCCATTTAGGCTAAGAAATCAAGTAAAAAGTCAATTTTGAATGAGAGAGGAACATTTAAATGTGAGTTGTAAGTTATTTGCGAAGAGAACAAAATCAGATGAGCCCATGAACAAGCATTGAGGAATGTCATCTCTTGTATGGCGCTTCAATACAAACTCTGCTTTGTTTTGATTTTAGGAGATAGGCATTAGTGCTACTGTCACAACAATATGACTCTCAAACAAAACAAAAATAGTTCGAAAGTGATGCCATAATTATGCGTTTAATGAAGCTTATCCATGGTCGGGGGCCCTGTTTGCAGAAATTAGAAATATCGCGGAATGATGAGTGATGAATGATATATTAGTAGATTAGAATATGTCAGGGCATCCAAGGCTCGTTTAAACGATAATAATTTCCAAAGGTGTCTCTGCCATATTCGAAATCGTACAACTTTTAGTAAGACTTACCTTCAATCTCAGATATGAGATAAAAATGTCAGTTTTCAGAGCTGCTTTATATTCATAAACATATTGCATAATATTGACGAGATTCAGTTGACAGTGACACAAAAAAAAAAAAAAAAAAAAAAAAAAAACAAAAACAACAACAACAACAAAAAACACGAAACATACTTTTCATTTTTAATCAGTATAACCTTGGACATTGCTTTATCTTTGTATGGCAAAACAAATATTTTCTGAATGTAAGAATTAGTCTTTACATCCATTGTATCCAATCATGGCTAATCCTCCGTAGAATAATAAATGGATTATACTTATATGCACTTGCCTCAACTTTCGCAAACATAACGTCGCTTTCCCTCGGAACTTTTTCTTGCCCACTGCAAACGGCTACAGCGGCAAACACCAGGGACAACATTGCCAAACCTTTCGCCATCTTCAAGCTGAATGCCAAAATCAACATCGCAAACGCTTTTTGAGCTCGACTCATCTCGTAAATATCATCAATAATCTCCCTTATCACCCAATCTCAGGCAGATTCCTGCTAACTGTGAAGGCGGTTTTTCAATACAAAAGGTTGCATACATGATATCCGTAATATAATCCGACACTTAATAATTAATTAGTATTATAAATAATACTATTAGGAATCTGTACTTTTGAAGCACACCTTATACCAATCTGATTTTTCAATTCGTGCTTGTGATGTCCCATACCATTAATATATTCTAAGTAGGGATGCACGGATATCCGAATCCGATATCTGATATTCGAAGGTCAGGAAGATTATTAGGATATCCAAATCTGAGTTAATTATATGCACATAATTATAATTATCAGTATCAGTATTATGCTCTAACTATACATATGAACTTGATATGAATAGTTGGAGCATAAATGTTTTACTAAGCAAAACAACGATTGATTAATTGCATTGGTGCATGGTATGGCCATGTAAAATCAATTTGAAATAGTTTGAGCCTAAATTACTCCAGGCTTTAATGAGAACACAATATATTCATTGATTTCATTCTACATACCGAAGACTCTCCACTACATTGCATGTAATACGAGGGTTTTTCGAAAAGTTCTTGGTCGAATATAGAACGCGCAATACAAGAGACGTGAAATATAGAGGTTAGATAGAGCAGCTATTCATAAGATCACACATTGCTCTATTATTACCCTGGTTTAACTAATTTTCGATTGAGTACACTTACACCGCTATTGCTGTCAAAGACTCATTTCGAGAAAGTTTTATGAGAGGTCCACAAATCAAACTTTTGGCACTTGAAATGTGACTTTGACAGTGATATCGGTATAAGTGCGCTCAATCAAAAATTAGTCATACCAAGAAAATATTAAAGCTATGTGTGATCTTGTGAATAGTTACTCTCTCTAACATAAACATTTCACGTTACTAGCATAGTGCGTTCTATGTTTGGCCGAGAACTTTTCGAACAACCCTCGTACATATGACACAAAGTGAAGCGAGTGCCTACTTAACAGCTCTTTGCATCCTATATTGAAGGAATATTTATTCTCGAAAACTTGTACATGGTCTCCATAACATTAAGCTTTGATCGGTACCTTAATTATGCTGAAAGTGTTTGACTCAATTATATATCATTGTGGTATCTATGATAGCTAACTTGAATCGTGAAGCATATAATGACACTCTATCCATCCGGGCATTCAGATGCTGAGCTGTGTGTGTAGCTTAGCCATATTTCTCCGACTGTTAATAATTCCTGTTGTTGTTGCTATTTCTGCAAGCGTAGCTCTATTTCGTTTGTTCTACTTCTACAATTGACATACATCACTGATATGTCCTTCTTCTCATTGAGTATAGGTCTAAGTTCTGTATTGTTCTCTATTCTCATCTTCTCTTCTTCGTCATCTAATTGATGAAATTATGGTAATAATTATTTGCGTCATTCACTGAAATCCTTTATATCAATCATATTAATTTGTGCCAATTATGGACATCATCAAAGCGCGAATATATACATGAAAGACGATTTACTCTCAAAATCTTGTACATGGTATTCATAACATTAGGCTGTGATCGGTACCTTAGTTATGCTGAAGAGGGTTTGATTCGATTGTATATTATTATGGTATCTATGATAGCTAACTTGAATGGTGAGGCATATACTTAGTTATTGAGTCTTTTTTGTCATAAGGTCATATCCTGGATCACAGGGTAAAAGTTACCAGTTACAAGAAACGCGTAGTATTTGCACGAACAAGTAATGGTCCAGTGAACTGGGGACACTATCTAAATCAAATTAGGCCATATTGCAATTAATTTTCTAAGTGGTCACCAAAATCGACAAATAAGGCATATTCTATCGTAAATCGCTCTATGATTCCTGTTGTGTAATAGGATAATATCATAAATTGTTTTATCCGAATAAACGGATTATCCATACATGTCACCATACTCACTATCCGTACATCCCTAATTTTAAGGTCGAAAATATTTATAAGGTATTGGCAATGAGATGCAAATTTATTCCTTAATGATTGGAGATTATGGTGGCAATTTATGCATAGTGGTCTCTCAGACATTGATTTGTTTTTTCTTCTGTTGTATTTTTTCTTGATGGAATTCTCTTCTCAGCTCTGTATCTCTTGTATTGTGACGACCTGGCATATTTTTCTTATCTCGCAATGCCACTGTGCAGGGTGATTTATAGTGGGATAGATAAGAGAAATTAATTTGACTCCGAAGACCAAGTCATATCATTAAATTGTTTCACGTGTGTTTTATTACTAAACGTTTTATGCTATAAAATGCATAAGCTTAAGGAAATAATACTCCTGAAACAACAAAATGCGAAATCATATTATTTTCACTTTAAATAATTATTGAATTGTGAAGACAGAAAGATTCTCGTTTTCCAGCATCCAGCCTGACTCAACATGCCCCAGGAGGCGAAGTACAAAAGCTGAAAGGACAAACACAGACAATTGCAATGATGCATGATAATCAGTGATCAATGAAATAGGATAAAAAAATTATAAATTAAATAGAGAACTAATTAGTAATCATCGCGCAATATCGAAATAATTATAGTATATTATAAACCTACTCTCACAATTCATTTTCATATTTTACATGTATCACTTTTAGCCATTGTAACACGCCTTCGAACAACGCCAGTTAAGGAAGACTTGGAATTAATGTGAATAATTAAATTAATAAAATTAAATAAATACAGTGCTCAATAATATGCGATACTTATTTTTTCAATATAATAAGGTATAAGTGTTCAGTAAGATAGAACAACCAATGCTTAGTATAATAGGGTAATAAATGATCGATGATTAATACTCACTTGCACGTTTGCTTGCAATACTGCAGTAAAAAGTTCTTGTACAGTGGGTCTGAACAGTTGACCGCCCATTGAGGACACGCTTGTTCGTAGCCTGGCTCGTCCTCACATGCACATGAATCTGAATCGTTTGAAATTTTTACCAAGAAGTCTTGGTGTCACCAACCTACTCTCGCATTCATCTCCATAGAATCCTCGGTCGCATCTACAAGAACAACTATTGGAATCGAAGTTGCCGTTTCCACTGCACTGGCTGTTGAACTGGCATCCTGTGAATACGGGCAACACATTACATTATAAAGATGTTACAATGATCTACTCACGGCAACCAGCATCTCTTCCCACAGTGCACTTGGCTAAGGTAGAACATGACTTTTTTAATATGGCTCACATAGTTTGGACTCACCGCATAGCCCGCCGTCACATTTGTTGCCATAACCAGGAGTCCACGCACAATCGGAACAAGGCGGTCCCATATCGAAGGGTTTCTCTCCTTGCCAATTTCCGCTTAAAACGATTAAAATTCAAAATATTTAACAATGATGTGTACAGCACTTGGCCGAATGGACCATGTTACTTTTTCGATTAACGAATCAGTTTGACTTACGAAGGGCCGTAGTCGCAGACGAAGAACAGAGCATTTCTCCAGACAGCTGTCGACATTTTCACCACAGGGCAATGAGATACTCCGCATCCCATTTCAGTGGACTTGGCCCAAGCCAGCTGGGAAAAAAATGAAGTTACCTAATTAGACAGCTGTGTTTGTTACGCAATACCTGTGTGTAATGCCCACACATCTTGCCAGGGGTGCAGTAATCGCTGTAGTAGTTGTAATCATGTTTCTCGTTATACCATCCAGTGATGGCCTTGTCCAGATCAAGATCAGGAAACCCACTACTGCCCGAGGCGATGTACATGTTCTGGCCGAGACCTTCTCCGTCACAGCTGGGATAAAACCAACCTCAAACTCAGCTATAACCATGGCAACATAGCTTACGTTTCCAGGAGTCCGTGATCCCATACACAAGTGTCTGAAAGCTGCTGTGCTCTGTCTGCTAGTTCTTGGTTGTAGGTCTAAGCACAATACAGAATAGTGCAATGCATATATTATAAGCCGTACCACCAACTAGCTTGGCCATGTTGGATGCACCTTCCTGGCCCCGTAGAGTGTTATGCAATGACAGAGATTTAGCCGCTTCTGATGCCGTCATCTTGCTCCTGTGTCCACACTCGCCGCTTGATCTTTTGATTGGCTCTTCGTAGTAATCAGAACGATCTTCTGTTTAGGCACCAGGCAACGAATTATGTAAATATTAACGTAATCTTAGCTTACTGGTGTCATAATTATTGCGATTGTGCCTCAGGATGTCCATAATGCCGCGTAGGTCGTACGATCTCTGGCGATTGTCGAACGAGTCAACTCCGTTCTGTTGCATCGATGCTAAGTTCAATATATCACTTTGATCTCCGTCGCCGCCGATGTGAAGCCCGCGACCAGCCAACAGTCCCAGTCCACCGACAGCTGCCAATGATCCGAATTTCTTACCATTTTTCGAGCTGATCCCTCGACCGGCCATTTGACGTACTGCTTTGCCTGCCATACCCCTGCAACAGAAAGAGAGCTTTATTCATATGCCATACCAAAAATCGAGTTTTTTACTCACAATTTTTTTCCCCAGCCTCTCTTCAAAATACCTTTATTCTCCACCTCAGCTAAAGCTAGTGCCACAAAGATACTCACCAACAGCCAAGAAACATGACTTGAATTCATCTTGGAATGAGGCAAACTGAGACTGTGTCCTCCTTTTAAACGAGATAACAATTGCATCAGTGAATCTCATTTCCCGCCATGATAGTACTATTTTATTAATACTTTGGGAATCAGCAGCTTGGAAGGGAAGCTAATTGTTCTGAGTCCCTTACAGTAACTAAGGCGTCCGCGTGAATCGACACAAACGACTTTACTCTTACCAATTATGAGAATGTAAATCAAGTGCAAGTGCTGTCTACCTCTGCAGGAGGTAATGTCAGAATGCATGCAGCGAATCTTATTGCGCTTTGTATGTAATGGGAAAAACAAAAGAACCCCTTACAAGCTCCACTGAAGCCTGTAATTAAAAGTCATGTATCACCGTTAGATTATTATCCGAGTAAAATTCAATGGCTATACCGGCCTCAGCGATACACAAAAGAGCTTTTTTATCATTTTCGTAATAATTTTAACCTGCCTACTAGATACCTGTGACGTCATTTATGTTTTTATTTGGAATAGGCATTCCCTCACTCAGATTTATGAATATATGATACCATTCAGACTAAAATAAAGTATGTACTCACGAAGTTAAAACCGATGAAGTGATGAGTGATGATGTTGTTCCTTATTTATAATCATGCCCAAAGAGAAGGAGTGTTACTTAGTCCTCACAATGGTCACTGTTTATAATTATCCAAACGGTCATTACAGAACAGTTAGAAGTTCCTGGATTGGTCTGAACTGTCGCCAAGGGTCCCACGTGGAGCTGTCCGGACATGACGTGTGTCAGTAATTAGTGGCAGTTTAGCCTTCCCTCGTTGTGTAATTTACAAACTCATTGACAACCATCAATGACAGCGTACCGTTTGAATAAATTGGTGATTGCCACCAACCAACTCATAAATTACTATAGCAGTGTAAACGTGGACAATACAAATTATGCGTGGTAATGATGACATTGAAGTAATTGAGTAATATAATTATACTCATAATTGTAGAGATCCAACCTATTCAGGACCCTGTGCTGATTTATAGCAGGAAAATCTTAGATACACTGTATCTACCCAAGCCGTGTAGACCGCAGATTAGACTAACTACAAGGGTCCGATTTAACTGCATTGCTTTTATTCGGTGAAATTCTAGCATACTTCGTTTCAAAGGTGATTTACATTGCTGTGGGAATAATTTTACTTACGAATTGCTTGGTCAGTTGATATATAGTTCTTTTGAAATGAACACCTTGTATGGAGTGAAAATAGTGGACCCGTACATAAATACCATTTGGGGCGTTTATCAGTTTATTTAATGTACATTCAAATGGTTGCCCAACAACTTTAAAGTGCAGGAATATATCCTCATTAGATCTCACTCTCAATGCTCTTGCTTATGACAATCGATGACGCTTCACCTCAGGCCTCAATATTACACGTAGACAACCCTAGATGAGAACAAGTATTTGAACTAAAAGGTTGGTGTTAAGTGAAAGCATTTTATGAGTATAAATGAATATAAGCCATTCTGGTATACCAAACGCGGATCTGCAAATTATTTTATCACATGCTATGACTTCAGCATTTGATGGAAATGCGCTATGATATTTCGGCTATTTATCCCGGATTTTCGCACACCTGATTACGCGCACAGAAGCTCTTTGCGATCACTTACCACTCGCATTTAAATGTCCCTCCCTCATTCAAGATATTATTAACGTTTAATTCGATTTACTTGTATAAGTGGGTACATAATAACCTAGTCAACCCATATCAGGTATTAATGTTTTGGAATAATGGATAAATTTTAGCAAATTTAAAAGTTTTGTTTATAACATGGAGTAGATAGACTACTTTGGCCCACTCTGTATTTGTGCGTACATCAACAAATTTAAAACATGGATGAATATGCTAGAGATATTCTCTAGATACATATATAATCACTGTGTTACATCTAGTACTATGACGATTCGAAGCGACGCCGATTCACGATATACATGTAATGATAATAACGTCAGCAAGAAATGCAGTAACCAGGCAAAATAGAATTCATTTGTATGCTTATTGGAATAGACTTCATCGTCAATGCACTCACTGACACCGCTCGCCGATTTGGAGGTTGAGTTTGCCTTAACTTGGAGTTTGACTTCGCAGAATTAGACACCTGAGTTAAGTATTCTACTGTCCCTCTTTTGAAGATTTCCGCTATAAGGTAAAGAAATCCACCAAAGAAATCCACGGAGGATTATTTTAAGATTTGCGGCGTTTACAAAGCTTTGCATTTATCTTTGTAATTGCTTTTGAGTGTTTTGACCATCACCGCAGCATTCGTTGTGTACACGTGAAAGGTCATGGGGTGAACAAAACAGTTTAGTGTGTTTCTTAAAGGTATCAATTATTTGTAGAACCTATTTTTTACCATATTATATATATATATATATATATATATATATATATATATATATATATATATATATATATATATATATATATATATATTTATTTATATATATATATATATATAAATATATATATATGCTGATGTACCAAGTATAGGTGGGAAGCAAAAAAGAAAATACATGACATTACTCTATCTTTGAAAACGAAATTGATATACTTACACTTGTTCTAACTTTTGTTTTTAAATAAAACTTGTATTACATGTATTATACTGATGTGATCATGATTTTATTAATCATTGAGATTATATTTTATGATTATTATATTGATGTTAAAATTGTTAAATAACGAATAATAAAACTTTATGAACTTGAATTGAATTCGTTTTTTCTAATCAACTAAAGTGCGCATCATCGGCAAATCAACACTCTCAGATCGATCGATTTTTCAATGCGTGACATCTTTTAAATAATTATTAAAGGCTGTATTCGCCTTGGTGTCGTTTTGCTGAAGAGGTAGGCGAAAAAAATACGCATCTAGGTTATTTTTAACAGCTTCTATGGATAATTAAAATAGCGCATAACTGTGAAAAACGCCATTGCATGACGGCGTGTTATTGAAAAAAAAAGGTCACACTAGAATTACTCCAAACATTTTTTTGTAAAGGAGAATAATATAACAGATTGGAAATCCCCATGTGCTGGTGCAAAAACGGATCATTTTGTCGGTATACTTATTACCATGCAGTACGGGCAGTACACATAACGGTTTTCCGAAATTGGCTCAGCTACTAACTTATTGATGTTGCACCATGTTAAAATTATGCCTTTACAATGCTCAGACACCTGGTTGAAATTTGGTAATCATACAATCAGATTGAGCGGAGATAACGGTGTACGAGAATTGCCTGGAAAAAAACATGGCGAGTTTACTCTTCTGTTGTACTTGCTACTCAATACTGGCTACTCCAGGCCATTATTTGGGGACAAAATATACATGTAAATTTTCCTCATCCAATTTAGAACACATTCAAACAAAGATAATATGGGGTCAGTGGACTAGTTTTTAACTTTTGAGAGTTTCAACAACCCTACCCCCTATTTGGCCAAATGTCGGAATTATGATAAATTTGAGTATTGATGAAAATTTACGACTTGGTCATGATGTTGTACAAAAATAGCAATACTAAAGTGTATTGCGACTGACTTTTTACTGACAGTACAAGAGCAAACGAAATTAGTTTCAACAATGTAAGACAATCCTTCACGAGAAACAATTATAGGGATGGGCTTGATATTACTATGCGAGTTGCTCAGTCGGTTCAACCGGCAGACTGCAATCCTATGCCGACCGTGGAGGTCGAGGTCCCTTGTTTTAGACCCGATCAGGCCACGGGCGTTATGATTGTGAATTATAATTGTAAGTCGTAATAAATAAATAAATAAATAAATAAATAAATAAATAAATGTTATTATATTCAAGTGCTTAAAATACATAAAAGTTTCAAAGCACAGAATAAAACATATGAAAATGTATTTGGATAAAAGATCATAGAAACATAAAAACAAGCCAAGTTCATTTTCACTTAAAATTGTTCTGCGTTATTAAAAGCATTATTGAATAAAAAAGTCTTTAACTTCTTTTTGAAAACGTGGATGCATGATGCTTCACTTCTTCGCGCTTCAGGTAAGGTGTTCCACATTATGGCTCCATGGATCGCGGGACTGCGGTGTCCCTCGTGGCGGGCAGCTGTTCCCACTGTGAGGGTCCATCTGTCTTCTCCTGATCTGAGCGATCTATTCAAATGGTAAACACGGCACATCTCTTTCATGTATGCGGGGCGAGTTCGTCGTGAAGTGCGTTATGAACGAACGTCAGGACCTTGTAATCGCTTCTTTCTTTGACGGGCAGCCAGTGAAGGTCCTCCAGTACTGGTCTGATGTGCTCTCGTTTGTCTGTCATCGTGATCACTCTCGCCGAGTGGTTCTGTAGACGTTGCATGGGCTTCATAATGCACTGGCGGGCGCCAGAGATGAGTGCGTTATGATAGTCAAGGCGCGATGTGACGGTTGCGTTGATTGCTTTCGCGCATGTTGGTGTATCAAGGTTCTTCCTTATTCGGTTGATTGTTCTCAGGTGAAAATAACCAGCTTTTGTGGTCCTGTTCACTTGTTCTTGCATCTTCATGTGTTCGTCGAACCATCCACCTAGATTCTTGACTTTTGACGTTGCTGTTACAGTGTCACCACCGATCTTCAGTTTGATTCCTTCTGCATGTTTCTTCATTTCTTTTGATGTTATTATGAGTGCTTCGGTTTTCTTCTCGTTCAGTTTCAGCTTGTTCTTCTTCATCCATATTCGAACATCTTGAATGGATGCTTCCATCTCTCAGACATCTTCGTCGATGGTCTTGATAGAGTTCAGTCGAATTCTTCCATACAGCTGCGTGTCGTCTGCATAATGATGCCGGTCTATTCTGAATCTACTGATAACTTCTTGTAGGGGTAGAACGTAGAGTAAAAAAAGCAACGGCCCAAGAACTAACCCCTGTGGAACTCCAGTTTGTAGGATTGAATCTGAAAAGTATGATTCACCTACTTTCACTCGCTTGGGTCGGCTTCTCAGGTAAGATTCAATCCAATCAAGTGCGCTTCCCTTGATCCCTAGACATTTTTCCAGCCGCTTCAGTAGGATCGCATGGTCCAAAGTGAGGTCAAGGAGTACAAGGATGATCCCGTCTCCCTCATCTATCGCTAGGTCAATGTCATTCTTCACTTTCAGAACTGCGGTCTCTGTGGAGTGACCTCTTCTGTAAGCAGACTGGAGTGGGTCCATGAGGGTTTCTTTTTCTAAGTACTCAGTGAGCTGTGATGCTACTGCTCTTTCTAACACTTTGCTAAGGAACTGTAGGTTCGAGACTGGGCGATAGTTGCTCAAATCAAAATACGCTGCTCCATCTTTCTTAGCTCTTGGTTTTACGTTGGCTGTTTTGTGGTCTTTTGGTACGTGACTTAGTTCCAATGATGAGTTAATAATTCCAGTTATCCATGGTAGAAATTGATCCAGCACGTTTTGTTTTTTCTGCAACACTCAATAGAAATTGCATAGGGAATCAGGAAATGTACAGCAAACGCAGCCTCATGTTTGATGCAAAGTCGATTCTGGAGCATCTCATTGAAACACACATAAAATGGAAATTCTTGGATTAGTTGATTTCGACAATTAATTTTTTTTTTGTAGGTCTTTATTCTCTGTTAATTTAATAACATTAGTATTTTTAACGAGGCCCATTGTGCTGGCTTTCATATGTTACTGACATTGTATTACCGTTATCAATCATGTTCTTTTGATTGCATATGTTATAGTGCTAGCATTATTTATTATTATTATTATTATTATTATTATTATTATTATTATTATTATTATTATTATTATTATTATTATTATTATTATTATTATTATTATTATTATTATTATTATTATTATTATTACCGTATTCTTGTTGATTGGTTGAGCATCATTCATATATTATAACATCTTGAGCTTTGTGAAGAAAGTAAGAGGACTTTTATGAACTAAGTGTAAGTTTATTGTAATTATTATATTCTGCAAGGAACCACCAATTATAGTAGTCTGAAATTTATTATTTTCTGGTTAAACTGACAAAAACATGGGTTTTTATTAAACTTTGACAGTTTCGTACGTTATGGTCGCTAAATGCGTTATGCCGATGTTTGCGTCATGATCATCTCCTCACGCTTTTGTGAATATCCTGCTTGTTAGTTTGTTTATTCGATGTTTGTTTGTAAAATTGTAAATATCCATTGCGGGCACATACCCATTTTTTGGGTCAGCCCCTCTCACTCCACTTGTGTTTTTTTTTTTTTTTTTTTGGGGGGGGGGGGGGTTAATAGACATAGACATTTTGAATAAACACCAAGTACGTTATACTTGTAGCATCTACTGTCGATTTTCGTGTTTCGTACTCGTTTGCAGAGCCCTCAAGAGTGTATCGCGCAATGGCGGAATGCACCGTGTTTGCAAGCAATCTAGGATAGTAGTGGAAATCATGGCTATCCATACCTTGCCATAGTCTTAGTCCAATGCAACAGCATCTGCTACAGGTATTTGAAGACATCCAAAAGTAGCTGGAATGATGGAAGAGATGTGGGGTCGTTCTGGCGTAACGTCTGAATCTTCTTTACGGTTGGAGACAGATTTATCTACATGTAGTTTATTCCATTGCAAAGAGGACACAACAGAGCAACTCGTAGATATGTAGCAGCGATCACTCTTTATTCATCCTCAAAATGCACAGTGGATACATCCATATTTTAGCACTATCGTGCTACCATAGACAGATAGGTTCACATTTACTCATATCATCGAACGGATTATTGCCAAGAATTTGAAGCTACTACAACGCCAATTTAACTGAGATGGCGTCACATGACTGGAAATACCAATAAAATGCACCATACACATTGTTTTCTTCAAATTGTGCCTTATTTGATCAAATATCAGATAATTTATAAGCCCTTGATAATTTTGATACAAGTAAAACACAAAAGTTCATGGACAGTTGCTGAAAACATTGTGCAGAAGAGCGAAATTGACAGCGTATGTCGCAACACACACGACGCACACGGATCGCAATTTCAAGAGCAAGATGAAAGCGAGGTAAACACTTGAGACGCACGAGAGAAGGGAAGAGACGAACAAGAAGCGACACGAAGGCCAGAAGAGTCCTGTAAATATAATCAATCAACACTCACACAGTGTATCACAAAAGAGGCTCCATTCTCTTAAACCTCCCCCCTCCCCGGACACTGATCGGTGTGAAATGCAGTTTATTCAATATTCTTAGTTAAGTTAAAGGGGAAGAGATGACACTACATTTACTAAAAGTTCATTAGTAAACCCCGATTTTATTCAGAGTCCTCGATGTGTTCATGAAAGGAACTCACCACAAAATATGTTGATGACGTAAAACAGGATACCAAGGATGCAGTTTGGTTGGTTCAGCAAATGGTTCTCTCCGATGAGATGCTTTGCAAGACCAAAACCTCTGCTGTAACTGAAAGACACATTGAAGCTGTTCATATACGACTGAAACTTTTCTCAAATTGTTTTCAAAGTAATAACAATATGGGACGAGATGAAATGTTTACGGTGAATCCAACAAGATAAGATGCGAAATGATAAAATTAAGACGTTAAATATGCTAAACATTTAGCACCTTGTTATACTCTGTATCGAAGTATACGCTAAGATCGTGTGCTAACAGGATACACGACTCGTGATCTCTGTAGCAGTGCCTCATTATTACACACTCGCATATCTGCTCAATCGCCTCATTATCACACTATATAAACGCTTGCCTGTCCCATAAAGATCAGTTCTTCTGTAGTTAAAGGGAGGGAGAACTGGTTAAAAATTGACTTTGAGTCGTTATTTGATGCACCATAAATGATTCCTATGTCTGGCCCACACAAGGAATATCATCGCTAACGATTTCGCGGGCGATATATTGCTAACTAGGCGTGACGTCAGCAGCTGTGATGAAACACCGAGTTCCCCATCTGTTACAATGGGCCTCGTCATATCAGCGTGTCCTGCGACTAAACCCTTGGATATTTTTTTATTTTCTTTTCGGAAATAGATAGAATAATCATTTTGCAACCAGTCAGGCGCGAAAAAAAAATATTTTTCGCTATTTTTCTTATTTTAACAAGCGATTTTCTAGGACACCTACCATCTTTCTCATCCTGAAACAGTAAAAAGGTCAGCCAGAGTGCACCACGCATGCGCTTTCGTTTCGTAAACAACAGAGATGTCCTTTTATGGCGAACATGCTCTGCTCTGATTGGCTGAAATCGATAGCTTCACGAGGGGAACGGAACCAATCAGCCATCAGCCAAACCAAGCCATCAGCTGACGTTTGCCTCCTATACTTCGCAATGGAAGCCATTCTCCCATAGGCGCAATGCTAACCCCGATATTCGGAATGCATTATTTCCTTACGCTTGCATCCAGGCATGGTGTTTTTGGCACGGAATGCTATCAATTGGTGCTATGAGTCAATAGAACATCACTTAAAATTTAGTTCCCCATCCCTTTAAATACTCGGTCGCCTCTTTTCTTTTCTCGACCTGCGATCGCTACAGCAGTACTGGCGACCCCTGACATGGAGAAACAAGCAAGTAACTCAGAATCCAGCTCAACCGTCTCGGACGCTGTTTCGACGGTCTCGCTGAAACTGCCGCCGTCATGGACCGGAGACATCGAATCCTGGTTCCACCAAGTGGAAGCTCAAATTACCACTCGTGGAATCACAAAGTAACCAGGTTTTATCGTGTGGTTGCCGTGCTCAACTCAGACGTCGGAGTCAGGGTTTCCATCACCCTGGGTAACCTCCCCGCCGCTGCCCCCTACACTGCCTTGAAGCAGGCGTTGCTCGCTAAGTACGGCCTCACTGACTATGAGCGCGCCGTCGCTATCAACGCCATCACCAACCTTGGCGACAGTAAGCCATCAGAGATGATGGACCATATATGCTCTGCCTTCTTGGGAGCAATGAGGGCGGACTCATGTTCCGTTTTCACTTCATCAAGATTCTGCTGGATTACGTCAAAGCAACTCCACGGAAACCGATATGGCTAAATTAGCTGCCGAACAACCCATGATCCACAGCACTACAGATGCCGACACACTTGTAGATCGCGTCACATCGAAGGCCCGAGTATCCAACTATGCAGGAAATTTAAGCTGTGCTTCTATCACTCACGTTTTGGACGGAAGGCAACCACATTGGACCAACAGCAGTGAGAGCTGTTGGTCCGGAGGAGCTGCCTCAGTTACTGGTGTGCGATGAACTCTCAGGACAAAAAGTTCCTCATCGACACAGGAGCGCAGGTATCAGTTCTACCTGCCACGGCAGCCCATAAATATCCGCATAAGAACTCTCCCCCTCCCCGACAACTTCAAGTAGCAAACGGAACCCCAATCCCCTCATACGAGGGACGCTTGCCTGTTAATCAGTTCGTCGTAACATTCGCCACATAAAATATAACAATTCATAGCTATGTGCGAGCTTCTGTAAGTGTACCAACTACCTTTCATGTTCTAGTCATTTGTAATCAATCATTTCAAAGCAATAAAAATCGGATCCTATTAGATATTGACATGATTGATAATCTGATAGAAGATAAAAAAAAAAAATAATAATATTTAAATTCGTATTTGGTTATTCTGAATGGCTCACTGATTGAGGGATATTCTACTTTCTACTTTAATTAACACAAATACCTTGAAGTGAGGATTCTCGAGCAGCTGATTTTTTCAGAGAAATCACAGAGAGCGACATAATTGGAATCGAGCGTCTTCCTCATCTCGACGTACAGGGCATAAATAGCCAGCAGCAGACCACATGCACTGATCCATGCGTGTCTCTCGAACACCACTGACTCCATTTTAGAAGTTGTCGATTTGAAAATGAAACTGTGGTAATCAGCACATCGGTTAAATACGTGGCAGTCCAGCCACACTCGATACACCGACTTCCTGCTTGCACCTCTCTCATTTGTAACATGAGAGAGACACCCCTAGGTTTTCCGGAGATAAAATAGAACTGTGATTCACATCGCATCGTTTGCTCGGCGGTAGGCCTGTATGACACATAATTATGATGTGCGTCATCCGTCTTTAGTTTCATAGACGTGGGAAGTGGTGGCAACATTGATATTGAATTAGGGGCATACACCAAATAATAATACGATTTCAGCCTGTACATTTATCATAGTGCGTCGTGCGATCTGTGTACGGTGGCCGGGGATGCGAGATTTTTTTCCGCGCGCTAATAGATATGCACTATGCATCATTATTATGCATTATGCATCGCGTAACCAATGAGAAGACAGCAAGGTCATGAATATGCATTATGTGCGTACAACATGGATTCCACTTCGAATCGCTCTGAAAATAATCACATTTTTTGCGAATTGTGTTTTTGCCTGAAGTGGATGATAATATTGATTTGCAAGTGAGTATGTCTGCTTTTGTGCACTCAGTTCGAAAACAGTAGGCCCATGTCCCTAATTACTTTTGAAACTGTAACTGATTCAGAATTTCAGACTAGCGCCGTTGGGCGATAAGTCAGTGTCGTACAGCATTCGCTGGCGCTGCAGACTGCTCGCCATTGAGTAGACCTACTGTAACATTCGTTGTGTAGCACAGTAACCACTGCTCATTGATTCACAGTCCATATGTTTCCTATAGGGCGTTTACACTGGTATAAGCTATGAAAGTCAGGGTTTTGTACTCAATTATATTATGCACATTTGCAGGTGATTCTTGATTTCTTCCACCTGGCTTTGAACACTGCATCTGCAGTTGCAAACACATTGATGCACACTCATTGAAGATTGTGCTACACCTTTCCATA
Source organism: Capitella teleta (assembly GCA_000328365.1). Taxonomy (NCBI): domain Eukaryota; kingdom Metazoa; phylum Annelida; class Polychaeta; family Capitellidae; genus Capitella; species Capitella teleta. The sequence continues at coordinate 58,781 of KB309360.1, forward strand.
TGCACATCGGCTGACTTCATGTCTTGGCTGAAGGCGAATGATGCTCACACATATTCTACCACCCGCGTGGAAAGAGGCTCATCCAAAAAGCCACACATCGAACTCCATGTAAGTACTGTCTTGCTTTTACTCAATAACTTGTGGTGAAAATGATTTGAACAATTCTGTATTTTATTTCTAGAAAGACTACCGATGCCATCATAAAACCAGATGCAACAAGACCTTATAGTACAGGCGTATTAGACAAAAAAAGGTACAGGGTGTATCAAAGCTAAAAATGGTACTCAGCGGCTTTTCATTCAAACATTTTGTCATTTAATATGAACCGGTCAAGGCTGCTATACACTGGATATATGCTCAAAAGTGATGGTTGATGACATTTTGGAATCTCCATACTCTCATGTAAATGTATGTGAAGTTTCATCCTCATTGAATACCATTTAGTATTATTTCTAGGCATATGCGAGTACACAATTGGGCCAATACAGAATAAATTGATGAATGGAAAATTTTTCAAAATATTTTTTTTATGTGATATCTCCCCTCAATTGTG
>KB309360.1:59383-76081 GCA_000328365.1 Capitella teleta
TAGACTGGACTGGGCTAGTCCTGCACTGAAATTTTGGAGCAGTTGGTGTTTATTCCATCTCATGACATGGTGCTGATAACATTGACACCTTTCTTTCATTGATCCAACTCATATTAGTGAAATTATAGGCTTCGAGTTGCCACGGACCATGGTGGGTATAGGATTAAAGCTAAGAACTGGACTGGGCTAGTCCTGCACTGAAATTTTGGAGCAGTTGGTGTTTATTCCATCTCATGACATGGTGCTGATGACATTGACACCTTTCTTTCATTGATCCATCTCATATTAGTGAAATTATAGGCTTCGAGTTGCCACGGACCATGGTGGGTATAGGAGAAAAGCTAAGAACTGGACTGGGCTAGTCACATGCAATTATATTTTAATTTCATCTGGAAATGATACTTCATATGTTTGTACTGATTGGGTATAAATTTTAAGTGAATACTAACCGTATTTAAGTGAAAAAGACTCAAATTATGACAAATATCACGATTCCAAGATGGACAACAAAAAGGATAGATTACTATCGTTTTTGGACCGTTGATCAAAATTCGCAAGAGATTTATCCTTGTCATCATAACGCACTTTTTCAAAAACGATAGTAGAATAGCTTCACGCCTCTGAAAATAATCACATTTTTTGCGAATTGTGTTTTTGCCTGAAGTGGATGATAATATTGATTTGCAAGTGAGTATGTCTGCTTTTGTGCACTCAGTTCGAAAACAGTAGGCCCATGTCCCTAATTACTTTTGAAACTGTAACTGATTCAGAATTTCAGACTAGCGCCGTTGGGCGATAAGTCAGTGTCGTACAGCATTCGCTGGCGCTGCAGACTGCTCGCCATTGAGTAGACCTACTGTAACATTCGTTGTGTAGCACAGTAACCACTGCTCATTGATTCACAGTCCATATGTTTCCTATAGGGCGTTTACACTGGTATAAGCTATGAAAGTCAGGGTTTTGTACTCAATTATATTATGCACATTTGCAGGTGATTCTTGATTTCTTCCACCTGGCTTTGAACACTGCATCTGCAGTTGCAAACACATTGATGCACACTCATTGAAGATTGTGCTACACCTTTCCATATGCATATCGGCTGACTTCATGTCTTGGCTGAAGGCGAATGATGCTCACACATATTCTACCACCCGCGTGGAAAGAGGCTCATCCAAAAAGCCACACATCGAACTCCATGTAAGTACTGTCTTGCTTTTACTCAATAACTTGTGGTGAAAATGATTTGAACAATTCTGTATTTTATTTCTAGAAAGACTACCGATGCCATCATAAAACCAGATGCAACAAGACCTTATAGTACAGGGGTATTAGACAAAAAAAGGTACAGGGTGTATCAAAGCTAAAAATGGTACTCAGCGGCTTTTCATTCAAACATTTTGTCATTTAATATGAACCGGTAAAGGCTGCTATACACTGGATATATGCTCAAAAGTGATGGTTGGTGGCCTTTTGGAATCTCCATACCCTCATGTAAATGTATGTGAAGTTTCACCCTCATTGAATACCATTTAGTATTATTTCTAGGCATATGCGAGTACACAATTGGGCCAATACAGAATAAATTGATGAATGGAAAATTTTTCAAAATATTTTTTGTATGTGATATCTCCCCACAATTGTTGATTGTTCCATGTATATACACTGCTAACTGAGTGATATACCAAGTTACAGCAAGTTCTGGCCAGGTACAGGGGCCATACATTGGATATATGCTCAAAAGTGATGGTTGATGACATTTTGGAATCTCCATACTCTCATGTAAATGTATGTGAAGTTTCATCCTCATTGAATACCATTTAGTATTATTTCTAGGCATATGCGAGTACACAATTGGGCCAATACAGAATAAATTGATGAATGGAAAATTTTTCAAAATATTTTTTTTATGTGATATCTCCCCTCAATTGTTGATTGTTCCATGTATATACACTTCTAACTGAGTGATATACCAAGTTACAGCAAGTTCTGACCAGGTACAGGGGCCATACATTGGATATATGCTCAAAAGTGATGGTTGATGACATTTTGGAATCTCCATACTCTCATGTAACTGTATGTAAAGTTTCATCCTCATTGAAAACCATCTAGTATAGTTTCTAGGCATTTGTGAGTGCGTAACTAAGTTGGTATATATGAATGACAGTGTGATAATTTTCCCGAATATTTTCGTGTGCGATATTTCGCTTCAAAATGATAATTGTACCATGTATGTACACTTCTAACTGAATGACATATCAAGTTACAGTAAGCTATGGCCCGTTTCAGGTTTTTTTTAATATAAATCTATTTTGTTATTAAAAAGGTCTCCCAATGGTGCCATTCATAACAAAATAATAATTTGTTATTAAAAAGGTTCCCCAATGGTGCCACTAGAGGAACCGGGCTCCCAACGCTGGGTGCTGTCTCCCAACTGTGATAATTTGGAGTACAAAAATTTAATATTTCTTGGGGGACCACGTCGTGATTATGAAAAAAACTAAGAAAGTTATAAAAAATTCAAGCACAGATACACGATCTCGGGGGTCTCAGGAGGTACTAAAAAAAATTTGGTGCCTGTACGATCAATATTGATCTGGTCCACCAAGGGTGGCTTTTCTCCCCAGGTCCCAGGTCCCCCGATGGTAAGAATTGTGAGTATTATTATTATTATTATTATTATTATTATTATTATTATTATTATTATTATTATTATTATTATTATTATTATTATTATTATTATTATTATTATTATTTAAAATATGCTTTGGAAAATCAAGATGTCATTTCATGATGAGTGCGATTGAATAAAAATCTTTATTTGCGTACGAATGGTGCTTGAATTCACTCATTAATTTCAGTAATTTTGTAAACTTCGCAAGTGTACAAGTATTATGACAAGGAGTTTGTTCACGGGAGATTACTACATGAAGGATGAATGAATGACTGCATTGAGGATGCAGCTATAGGCTATTTACTCGTTTGCATACATGATATGCAATATCATACGTTCTGTCGATATGAGGTGACGGACGCACCTTATAGTAGAATACCATGTTAATTATCGAGCTCTACTGCGTTCAAACTCCACCACGAATATCACATATGGGAAGAAGTACTATAGTACTCGATACTTGCTAAACGGTAAACACCAACCAACATACATGTACATGTAATTGAATTGACCAGTTCTCAAAGATATAATGATCGAAGTCAATCATTTATAATTCGTCCGAGGTCGGAGAGTTATTTTGCAAACAGTTTCCGCGATAATTTGTTTATACACGGAAATTCATACTGATAGCAAGCGCTACTCTTGTCATTACATAATACTCATTATGTACAAAAAGCATAGGAAGTCTTTCGTGAACTATAGCATACTTATAATTTATATTACGTAATATACTACTGTACTGCTAGCCAGTAGACCGCTCCTGTACACGCGGTCTGCGCATTGTTTTGGCTCCGCCTCCTACGCTTAGATTATGCAAATTTTCTATTAATATTCATGAGGCTTATGCATATTCGTTTTTCGTTTCACTGAGACGAGCAAGTAAAAGCGATTATGAAGGGTTTTCATTTTCACGTTTGGTTATATAGAAATCGACGATAAGATAACGCGTAGAATCCATTTTCTCATGGCGGGGTGAAAGATTTGAAAATCACAAATGACAATTTGTAAAATCGGATACTAATAACTACTCGAATTATTCGATAATGAGAATTCCATCCATAATACTCAGAATGAATTATGGATATTGGTTGTTTTTTAAGTTTTGGATTGTCTTGGTATGAGTTGAGAAATGAAAAACGGGCGTTATCGGAGTTTTGATATCTGTTATAGAAGATGGATATTGAATGCACGGATCGTCCCTTGATTATTGAGAAACATTCCTGTCAATTTCATCGCCTATAAAAGTTATCTTGTCATGGGTGTACTCAAAGAATGTTTACCGGGATTCACGGATTGATTGGCTGCAAAAGAAAATCAATTTTGAATCGCGAACGGTTTGAAAATGAAGAGAAGTGCACCGTCTAAAATATTCTTGTAGACCTAAACATGGATGAGGTTATTAACAACTTATTATTAAGCCAAATAGAGATCGTTGCATTTCTTTTGCACCTAAGTATATGAGCGTTAAATCCTGTAGAAACAGAAATTTAACTGGAGGGTGTAACTCGACTTCATGTATGCCAGTTGGCCAAGTCGTCTGAACTTTCCTAAATCTCAACCACAGATACCCTTAAACTAATTTTCGTTAGCGATATTGAAGCCATCAATTCCATGAACAAGAAAAATGCTTCATATTTGTTCCATTCAATTACGCAAAGAAAAAAACAGATCCATGATAAAAGTAATTATATAATTTTATTCCGCATTATTCAACATTTCCTCTTCTTTTTAACCAAGTCTTTCTTGTTTTTCTTTCCCAATGTCTTGACAATTCTCTTCCTTGGTCTGATCTCTCCTTCCTTCTTTTTCTTCTCACCTTTTTCTTTCTTCTCAGCAGCTTCTCTCATCCTTCAAAACCAAAATCATTGACTGCACACAGGAAAAACCAACAATATAACTCACTGTTTTTCCCTCAGCTTCTTCTTGTTGGGCATCGTCGAGATGGTGTCTCGCTTGGGAGCGCTCTTCTTCATTTTGACCTTCAATTCTCTGCTCATAAAACCAAATAAAAGCAAGATCAGAGAGTCAGTCATCAACGCACCTTGTAGGTTTCTTCATGTTGAGCATGAAGTCTGGCACGGGGCAACCAGCGCCCTTCATCACGTGAGCAATTCCATGCACAAATTTCAAGTCGTCTTCTGTGTAATATGTAACAGCGGAGCCACCGCGACCGGCTCGACCAGTTCGGCCGATGCGATGGATGTAACTGATGGCCGTTTGGGGGAAATCATAATTAATAACGAGGTTAACGCCCTTGAAGTCAATGCCTCTCCCCATCAGCTCAGTGCAGATCAACAGCCAGATGTCTCCTTGTCGGAAACACCGAACCACTCGATCACGCTGCAGGAAGCATGAGGCTCTCAGGTCACGTGATCCAATGTCATGGGGTCACAAACCTGCGCTTGCGTTCTGCCTGCATGAATGACGTCCACATTGATGCCATCATACAAAAGTTCCTTAAAGAGCTCCTTTGCACGGTCTTTGGATTGCACGAATACCAGGACTGGAGGTTGGAAACCCTGAGAGAAAATATACAACGACTAATCATTACTCATGAAACGCTTACTTTTCTTATCAGATCACGTATTGCGAGGAGTTTCCCAGTTTCAGTACCAACAAACTCCAGTTTCTGCTCAATGGTATGCGTAGCTGAATTCCTTATAAGACACAGAATTGATTCCTGGTTTGCATGAAAACAAGACGAACCTGGCCCCAATATAAACTTGCACCACATTGTCCAGATTCAGTTTGCACCACTCCTCAACATCATATGTAAATGTAGCCGAGAAGAATGCTCTGCGAACATTGGTCGAGTCACACGCTTTGAAGATTTCTGCCAACTGACAATTCGATGAGTCAAAAGAGGTGAAAATTAATTTAAAGACGTTATTCACCTGCTCTCTGAACCCAGTTTTGCCGTCTTCGAATAATTTATCGCTCTCATCCACGATGAGCCATTCAATGCTGAAGAGAGAAGGTATGTCATCTCTAGAAAATTGAAATATTTCGCCTGTACTCACTTCTTGAGGTCAATAGCCGGAGGCTCCTGCTTTAACATGAAGATGAGACGATTGGGAGTTGTTACAAGAATATCTTTAAAAAAGTTACAATCGTTAATGACTGACACGATTGCATGACAATAACTGACCAAACCTCTGAGACGATTTCGGACCAAACTTATCAATAGCCGTGCTGACCTTGTTAATGTAATGAATACGGAAGCCCAGGCCATCCGATATCCGCATACACTCCCGATACGTCTGCTTAGCGAGTTCCCGAGTGGGGGATAGAATCAACGCTCGGAAGCCGTTTTTCTGGGGTGTTTTTAAATGGCACAGAACAGGGAGAAGAAAAGCTGCAGTTTTTCCCGACCCAGTTGGGGCGCACGCTAGTATCTCCCGACGCTCCATCATGACAGGAATTGCCTGCATTTGAATCGGGGTCGGTGTTTCTAAGCCACAACCCTTCATGTTGTCGATGATGGTCTGATTCAATCCGTAGTCACCATTCAACTGATGAAATGTTACTACCGGATCAGGGACGTCCGCTCCAATCGCGTGAATTCTGTGTTTCTTCTTGTATGCGTTGATTTCTTCTTCATGCTTCAGTTTCTGCAGCTCCACGACCTTCAACTTGCTCGCTTTCTTGCGTTTCTTACGCTGATTGCGCGTGAGGTGTTCGTCTGCTTTCATTGCGCCCAGCAGATGAACGTCTTCCTCTTCACTGGAAGCATGTCCATTGCTCACTGAAGAACATTTGGCATGGGCAATTTCGCCTTTAATAGTAAGCCACAGGATAATAACCCCACTCACCCTTCATTCTCTTCAGCGGAGTGCTTTCCGTGCTTTCTTCATCGCTTCCTGCTAAACGCTTTGCAGCAGAATTCTCTTTCTCATCCTCGACATCTTTGTCAGTGGCGCTTATCACCTGGGGAGAAAAAAATATATAATAAAATTAATAATCTTAATAATAATCTATTAAAATCAAGGCTTAGAAGTAAGAAGAATGACAGTAGATTGACTAATCAAATGCAATCAGCAGATTAGTGATGCTTTTCAGACTCTCTTGTTAGGCATTTATTTATTCTATTCAACGGGTCTAAATGGCTGTCCAGACCTAATGTGAATCTCGAGTTTGAGGAGAGAAAATTACTATTTTACGGCACACCAACACTAAGGAGTGTTATATTATATACCAAAATATGTGATGTCAAACACGTTTGGCCCAAATATAAAGTCAAGGCTTAGTTAGAGCAAGCGGAATCATAGCTCAACAAGATAAGATTGAATAGTCAAATGCAACCAACACAGCAATATGCATGTTAAAAACTACTGACTGAAATGTACAAACTACTGAGCCCTCTAATGATAGGGTGCAGTTCTTTAGCCTGTATACGACAATAGGATTAGTAACTAAGTCAAAACTCTCTGATTACTGGACGACTGGAGGTATTACTCTTTGCCTGTACACAAAGAACTTGAAACCATTAAGATTAATCATTATGCTTCAATTATCGCCCAAGCCGTTGTTTTAGAATGAGCTACCAAAGTATGATGAAACATAATCCTGAGTAAAATAACAAAAACATGTACCTGTAAACGTTTGGCATCCATATTGAACCTTTTGAAATCGAATCTCGCCCCGAAACCAAGCTTTCTGAAGATATCTGAACTGTCCATGCCGCGAGATTAACTCTGTTCGCAACAGCAGTGATTCGATTCGTTCGCAGTGCGCAGTCGGCAAAGCACAATTCTGCGGGGAGGAACACTATTCTTCTTGCGTCTGTAAAAAGTGCGTTATGACTTCTATCTCCACGATGGCGCGGTCACGGACATCGGTTTTCATGTATGATCATGTATGTTACATGATTCAATCATCAAAAATAATCACCAAGAAGCCCCTACAGGTGCACTGAGTAGGTATAACCCTTTCCAATCATGTAAAACCAGTATACAACATCACAGGATCCAGTTTGCACTCTTGAAAATAATCCCTAGCTATCTCCTACCATGGCGTGGCCACGGATATGGGTTTTCATGTATATTACATGATTCAATCAATCTGAAATTAACATCAATGCAATCCTTTCAGTGCCCTGAGTAAATATATACCCCATTCAATCATATCCAACCAGTTTACACCTTGCCATGATCAAATTTGTACTCTTGAAATAATCCCTATCTCCCACCATGGCGTGGCAACGGACATGGCTTTTCAGGTATATAGCATGATTCAATCAATTCGAAATTAGCATCAATTCAATCCTTCCGGTGCCCTGAGTTGATATATACCCCATTCAATCACATAAAACTAGTATACAACATCACAGGATCCAGGTTAATTACTCCTGTTTTCAATCCTGGCTTCACATGCGGTCAGAAAACGCAAGTATTTTATCTTCGTAGTCATAACGCACTTTTTAACAAACGCAAGAAGAATAGCATCACGCTTCTGCGGAGGTTTCCATCTCAGAATAACATTGAAACCGTCAGAATTCTGAATTCGTCTGTTTCTGAGCATGGAATCCAAGAAGAAACCATCCACTTTGGAGGAAAAAATTGCTCTAATCGACCAGGAAATTCGCACTCTGCATGAATTTTGCGTAAACAAAGGATACACCACATTGAAAGTGGAAAGGGAAGCCTCTCCACTGCTCGGCGCCATTCGCAATGCTAAGCGCAAAGAACAGGCGGCGCTGGCTGGCAAAGTGGCTGTGGTCGTTGTCATATTCGCCGTTCTGCTCCGACTGGACCCAATCTACCGCTTGCTGCTCATGATTGGACGACTCACGTCCATTCAGGTGAGTCTACTTGGAATTATTAGAACATAACTCTTACAAAGTAACAATGCTGCGTCTTAATATAATGAATGATTAAATATGAAATAATTATAGGCCAGTCAATTGGAAGTAGCTTGAAGTATCCGCAGGCCCAATGCCAAGCGTGGCGCTTGGTATCGGGGCTAGTAATTATATAATTAATAATAAGATAAAGCGGGTGAGCGCAAAACATGGAACAGCCACATATGCAAGATGATAACAACTGAATGATTCCATTACTTTCGGGCATTAAGTTGATTGAAGTATATACAAGTAGCATTGAAATACTATTAATATTTAATATGTGATGCGTAATTATAATTATTATATTTATTAAGGGAAATTTTAAATTAAAATTTTTCCTTATGTAACTTTACGTGTTTTTTCAGGAAAATTTTAAATTAAAAATTTTCCTTTTGTTACTTCACGTGTTTCTTTTTGGAAAATTTCAAATAAAAATTTTTCCTTGATACTTTACGGTACATGTTTTCTAGGAAAATTTTAAATTAAAAATTTTCCTCATGTTACTTTACGTGTTTTTTAAGGAAAATTTTAAATTAAAAATTTTCCTCATGTTACTTTACGTGTTTTTTAAGGAAAATTTTAAATTAAAAATTTTCCTTGTTTGTGTGATTTTGTTTATAGATTTTGTTTAATTTTTTTTTTTCAAATCTATATGTCACTCTGTTATAGAATATTTCTTTTGTGAAAAAAATTCTATATGTTGCTTTGTCTGTTTGTCTGTCTGTCCGTCGTGCTGATATTTGTTGCGGCGATAGCTACTTTAATATACGAGCGAATAACACCAAACTACACAGGGCATGGACATTTTGGTTCCCCATTTCTCATTGAAATTTTGAGGACAAAGGTCAAGGTCACAGTGAACTTCTAAAGTTTGAAACGGGGTCGGGTCTAGCTCATTCGTTATATGAGCTACGGCCTTGTAGTTTACACCAACCGATTCAGTGCCACGAGATGTCCAATAAAACATATTACTATTACGGCGCTGGGATGCACCGTTCTGGCGTAATCTTACAAAATGGTAATTACGAAATATTCAATGACCGACATCTCGGTTGTTATGCAAGTTGTGGCATTGTAATTAACACAGTACATTGGTAGCATGAACATCTTACTAATTCAAAAGTTTTAAATAAATACATCAAAGTTCAAGGTTATTATGGTGGTAATTAAAGCTATTAATTGCGTTATTTGATGATTATTGCGAATTTTTGAATTTTAATGTTTTTCTTAGTAGAGTACAGCGTGGCCTGTCATGTGCTCAAAGGAAATGATCAATTTTATCATATTTGTCCGTGTTTACTCTATACCAATTATGAGGCGACACTTAGCCTTTCTATGGTCGTGATCTGAAAATCTTAGTCTAGCAGCAAAGTCGCGGACTCACGCAGGATTCCCGAGTTTGAATCTCATCCCCGGTCATTTTTTTTTTCATCTTAATATTATTTTTAAATTTTCTTGTCATTTCTGAATATTGGGAGAATTTTGAGGAAGACTGGTTCCACAATTGATTTATTATAAAATGGGTGTTGTGAGTTATGAGACTGACGTTATGATTCTGATAAACTCAACGGTCAATTTTTTTCAACATTTTTCATCGAAATCTTTTTTGCTTGGAATTTTTTTCTTTTCTGGGCTACGGCCTTCACCCTAAAAAAAATCTATATTTCATGCTTCGACTGATTTCTTGTCTTTCTTTCTTTCTTTCTTGTGAATCGTCCGTGAACGATTTATTATGCGCCATTGCGCGGAACTCCGTGAAGTATATTTCAGCAAATTTTACACATTGATAGTACACATGCTGCGAGTCTGATTCAAATTTGTAGGTTCAAGGTCAAAGATCAAGGTCACAGCTATTTTTCAAACTTTCAAATTGGATCGCTTCTAGCTCACTCATTAATTGAGCTATGGTCTTGCAACATACATCAATCGATCCAGCGCATTGATATGTACGAGAGTACCTGGCGCTATCACTGCTCTCAGATGCACTGTTCTTGCGTAATCTTGCATAATAGTAGTTAAGCATGGATATAGTATGGATATAGTATGGATCTATCTACATCCATCTGGCTGGTTTTGGCTTTGATGGATCGGTCTTTATTTTGGGAACGGCTCTATTGCATGGTTGAGCGTTTTGCAGAAAAATTCCCATTTGCTTTGGATCCGTTGGTCCCCTCTGCTGCTGAATTCTGTGTTGCTGACTATAGTCCTCAGAATGTCGTAGTCGCCCTATTTTAGTTTGGGATTGTTTAGCTGTTTCTTGAGTGTATATATAGCATTTGAAGGTGAAAGAGAGAACATTATGGTGGCTCTTTCCAATGGGAGCCAGGGTTTTGACCTCGTCAATCATATTTTCTTAGTTAGTGAGTACCAGCTCCAGTGTGCTCGGTGTGGTGTTGCCTCTTTTGTGTGTCGGCTTTGTGACATGTTGCCATAGAAAGCTGTCAGGGTGTTAAGGGTGTTTTATCTGCCCAGCTGATGTCTGGTAGGTTAAAATCACCACAGAATAGAAGATGGGAGTGCGTATTCTCCGCTGAGACTATCCGCAGTATGCGTAGGAGGTGCTCGTTGTTTATTTCATCACTATTTGGTGATCTGTAGATGCACCCCACTTTGAGTGTGTCTCTACCTCTTAGACTTATGCTTGCCCAGCATTGCTCTTCGAATGGTGTGGATGAGATGCATTCGATTGTTGAAGCCTTCAGCTTCCTTTTTGTGAAGATGGCCACGCTTAGAATGGTGGAGGTTGGTAAACTTGGTATGCAAGTCGTATCCTGGTAGTTGGATTTCTCCTGGGGTGAGTTGAATTGTGCAATTCTTAGTTTCTGAGATGCAGATTACATCTGGCTTGTGAGCAGTAGTAAGTATCTGTAGTTCGTTTCGTATGTTGAGGAGGTTATCGGTATTGAAGTAGACACCTGATCCCATCCTTGTCGTCTACCCTGTTTTCGTCGCTGATTCTGGGTCTTGCATCATTTCCTTGTCTCTCAATTTGTACAGGTTTGCGAAGATCTTTGCGACATCTTCTTCTGAGGTAAATGTGATTTTCAGGGGACGTTTTGTGTTGATGTTGGCAGCATTCAAAACTTCGGTGTTTTCCAATTCTTGAGATTCTTCACTTGGGTTTAATCTTCAACCAAGTCTTTGTATATTTGATATCGAGGCATCTATCTCCAGAAATTTCAAGAGTTCATCTATGTGGTCCTTGTCGTGTTTTTTCCTGTCCTTGAAGTTTTGCGACTTCAACTCCGGTAATCTGAATATTATAAAGTTTTTCTTTTGCTGGTTTTCTTGTTCCGTGACTTGCCTCACTTCAGCATTGGCTTTGTTAAAATTACGTGGATGCTTCTAACTCCTTCACACGATGTTTCATTATAGCATATGTAATTATGATTATATAAACTCTGCCTATGCATGTAGACCTTCGGGCAGAGCGTGCACAGGATTGCTTCCATCTCCCAAGAGACAATCAGCGAATACTGACCGAGAGGTCAGAAGGCCAAGATGCAATTAGCGAATACTGGCGGTCAGAAGTTCGCCGAGAACAAAGAACCGGAGAGCAAGCGCATCCATCACTGTCAGATAGCAAATACTTGGAAGGCACCGATCTACTGCATTTCCTATTAGAAACACAGGCTGCCCCACATCCATGGTTCTAGTATATAAGACACGAATATTTTCCATGAACACTGATCCTGTACGCCGACACATCTTTCTTCACATCTCTACATGTCGCTCTCTCACGTGCTCACTCATCCCGTGCAAACCATCTCCTAAGAAACACTTTCTTGGAACTTAGTTATTTTTTAATACAGTAAAACCCCGCTAACTCGAATTTGAAGGGACCAGTGAAAACACTTCGACGAAGAGGGTTTTCGACGAAGAGGGGTTTTCGAATTCTCAACATGTTGGTAACGTTATGATCTATGCGATGACGTTATGATATCGTATTGATCTCAAATTACGTTATGATAGCGTAATGACCTACCCTTGAACACTTTAAAGCTACCAACACATGAAAAAAAAAAAAATAAATAAATTAAAACGATTTGTTTGCGTTGTTTACTACAAAATATATTAAATCGGCCCAGAGAGGGGGGATATTCTTTGTTCTTGCCGCCTTGAACCACAGCATCAACGCCTCTTCCACGTCCGGGTATTCACACAACCTCGCTCGCTTCCTGTCACCTCCACTCTCTGTAATGCGCTTGAATCTTCTCAGAATTTTTGATCCAAGTTGACAGGGTGCTTGGTGGGAATCCAAACTTATCGGCGATGGCCTTTTTCTTTTCTCCAGCTTCAGCTTCGCTGATCGCCAGGAACTTGGTCTCCAGGGTTACACGCTTGATCTTTCGTTTAGTCGCTATTATTGCAGAGATATCTCGCAGAGATTCGTCGACAGAATGATTAATTTGTTGGTTTTATACTGATGGGCAGAGTTTGTTTATTATTGATGTTTCCCGCCTATTCAACATCTGAGGCTATACCGCTTTCTGTAATCGTCTTCATCAAAGACGCCTTCATGTGTTTTACTCCGATCGAAAATCCACTACATGCTCTCTCTTCTGTTGTTAACCAAGCATCGTGAACGCTTGCTGCTAATTGAACCTTTGAACATGGCGGCTGCTTTAATCGACACGATGCGGTCGATTACGCAATGAAAGACTGAGACGGAGACGCTGACTTCTGAACAATGCGAGAGGTGACAAGCGGGTCGAACTCTGTTTGTAAACGATTGTCCAAAACAGTAAACAGAGTTGCGTTAATTGCAATTAGCGAAAGGGTTCTTTGATCTAAAAAAAAAAAAAAACTTCGACGAATACGATTCGATTTTGCTCAAGGGACCGAAAAATATGTTCGAGGAACAGGGTTTTTCGACGAAGCGGGGTTCGAGGAATCCGAGCAATGTGTAATGGTAAAGTATAGGGGAGTCGTCGGGACTTTGAAAACACTTCGACGAAGAGGGGTCTTCGAGTTATCCGTTTTCGAGTTAGCGGCCTTTTACTGTACTCTACTTTGGAATCTTTTGTCGAAGGTAAATTAAAGCCAATATGAAGTGATTGGTTGAGTCTTCGTTATTATGAGCTTGGAGCTTACCATCCAACTAGTGCATAATTGATGTAGTACAGGAGTCACTACGTCAGACTTCCCCGAGGATTTCTCTGAAGCCTTTCACTTGTTGATTACCATTTGTGGCAACCTGCCAGGGTGCTCTGCTTGTCGTGGGGTCTATGTCTCTAGTGTGTACAATTATCGATGCTTCGGTATCATCTCCTTCCATGGTCTTCTCTGGTTTGGTCTCATTCACAGCATCTGAGTTGATCTGTTGGGGTTTCAGGTCAATGAAGCTTTGAAAAGAGTAAAAGACTGGGTCTGGCATTCCATGTTAGCAATCATCCTTTCGAGATCGCTTCTTATTTCTTGTATTTCTTTGCTGTCATTGCTTTCATTCTGTGTCACCACAGACCAAGTCACATATTGCGGGGAATGCGCTATAGATGGGGGCTCAATTTTTCATCGACTCCCTTGGGTCAAATGCGAAACATATGGATTATGGAGATACATTTGTATCACCTGCATGCATATGCATGTATTCAACCAAAGATGCCAACAGAAGAAGAAAATATGGCAGTGTAGCCATTCACTTTACTCCAGATATGCCTTGTAGAAGAAAGAAGGAGGATCTCTTGGGCGACTCAGGAAACAAACAGAAAATAATAGGCCTGATTGCATTAGAAATAGAGAGAGTTGGGTGTACTGCAATACACGCTGAAGGTGATTCAGACTTTGTGCTAACAACGATTACAATTGCCAAAGAAAAGCATGTCACCCTGATCGGGGAGAATGCAGATCTGTTCATTATACTTGGCCATAAATAGGAATAGGTACGCAATTCATCCCGTGTTTTTTTGATCATGCAGATACATGTATTCGGCAAATCAAGAAGGCCGAAGAGTATGGAACATACACATAATAAACAAATTTAGCGTGATGCAATATACCACCAAATATTATTTTTTTAGTGTGATACAAATTCATCCTTTAAAGAGGACCTGATTGATTTGAACTAGTAACGATCACGAATGATAGAGGATGCATTCTAAAAGACGAATATGCCTTTTTACTGACATATTTTAGACAATACACTTGCTGTTGGCTGTAATACCTAGATACATCAAATTTGAGAGATTTAAAATCTCGCTTTCTTCTTGCTTTCGATTTCAGACTGTGGTGACGTGACAGAAGTAATTCTCCTATTGTTAACAATGGGGGTAGTCAGGTGAGCAAATCTTTCAGCAGTTCTCATAAAAGAAATCTCGCACTCATCTCTTTTCAAGCTATTCTGCCTGAGCAAGAAATTCATATTTAAATTTGTCTTGAATATTATTTACATGCCCCGTATGGGTTCCAGGGAAGAATAGACCCAAGGTATCCTACTGCCTGTCGTAGAAGGTGACAAAAAGGGGCGGCTTGTTTGCCGTGAGTCGCGACCCGTACGGGGGATAGTGGGATCCTGGTGGTTGAGCTGACGCCGGTTCTGCGGGCTGGCTAGGCAACACACCATTTTGGCCCGGCATTCCCTTTGACTGGTACTGACATCCAAATTTCAACAACTTCAACGACAAAAATTTCAACAACAATACCATCATTAAAAAGGACACTCCCCATCAGCATATACCTTTAACGACCAATATGCAGGCAGTCGCAGTTCGAGTGACACTGCACCGACTGTTGACTGTCTGTTCTTCTTGGACATCTTGTAGAACTGGACAGACTTGTCCAGCAACTCCCTCCTCCCCTTCTGCTTCTAGGTGATTTTAATGCTCACAGCGAGTTGTGGGGCAGTGAGGAACCGAGACCATCTGGTCGGGTGGTGGAAGATTTCATTGCCGGCCATCACTGTCACACCTTAAATGGGTTTTTAAACGGGCAGATTGGCCTACGGCTCGCTGTGTGAGATCACCGAGGATATCTTTGAGGATGTTGATGATCCTCTTGATATTTTTACCACACAATGAAACCATTCCGAAATCCTGCAGTTCCACTACGTGCAGAAAAACCTTTGTATACTGATGGATGCAAAAAATCCATTAGGCTTACAGCGCCGTTCACATATGTGCGTCCGACACGCACATGTGCTTTTTTTTAATATGCCTTTTTCTCAATTATATATGGATGGTCAAATCGCGCGTTGATGCATATGTGGTATGTACTGGGTAATATGTTACTGAAAACTAACCTAATTTCGTAATTTATTAATGAGCAATAATTATCTCTATTATATATAGTGTGAAACCACCTATACAAATGTGTAGTATTAAAAAGGATAATCAAATGTAATGTGTATGGATTGATAAGCAATTAAGCAAGTACAGGAATGGGAGACTAATAGATTATACACCAGTGTTGGTGTGCCGACGATTTTTTAATGTTTGCTCAATGAAGCAAAGTTTCGAGGAAGTCAACCCCTCGAAAAGATTTTCTCACTTGAAAACGATTGGATCTTTTTACCAATTTTAACAAAACTCTATATTTGTGCTGGTCACATCTTTACTTACTTTTGTGCTGGTCACATCTAGTCATACCAAGTCCACCTCTGTTGTCTGTGATTCTTCCTAGCTTTAAGCCTTTATTTTAATTGAGTTTGTGTCTCATCCGTTAGCGTTGATTTTATGAGATACTTTTACCTTTCTTGTGACGACAATTCTTACGTTTCCTGTTAACCGTTGGAGGCACTAATATAATACTTTTTGTATCAGAGTGCCGTAAAACTCCACCCATACATACATATTTTTGAAAGGAACAAATTTTTGAATTTTTGGAGATTGTTTCTGTTTGGTGTTACTGTGGTTTGATGTTGGTGTTTTCTTGTTGGCTTCTTCTGAGATGTGGGTGCCAATAGGGAACGTTGCCCTGATGTATTTTGGCCCTTCCTTTAGCACGACTTGCTTTTAGAGCGTTGTCGCATGACCCGTCTTCCTTCTCATAAAGAGGGCTGTCGACAACAGAAGTACCAGAATGGCTGTGCAATGTTGAAGCGCCCATTCGCAGTATCTTGGAATTTAAAGGGTCTATTATAGGCTATTTATAGCATTAAGCACCAGCATGTCGAGTTTTCATTGAGCTGTTTGTATGGTGAAGTCCTATAAAATCTGGCTTCAATTCTGACCGATCACGTGACACCTAT
>KB309360.1:85099-104372 GCA_000328365.1 Capitella teleta
CCACTCAAGCACATCACCAAAGATTCACAATATACGGCGTCTCCGCGTACACTGGGTCTCAATATTCCAGGTAGCATGAAATGACATATTTTTAAGAAGGAGAAATATCTCAGTACAACACTATATTGGTATACACTAATCGTATATTTATAGGTGACATCTGAAATTATCTTGTCATATGATCGAGTAGATTAAACTCGTATATCCTGATGCTTCTCGATCGGTCTACTTGTCCTACAGTCGAGAAGGAAATTGAGAATACATGATGTACTAAGAATACGTTGCATTACCCAAGGTGCATAATAAGATATGGATCCTACTCAGTGGTCAGTGACGTCTCAAACTGAGAATTCAAACCACTCTGGCCGCAATCACCACATAGTGACATACGATTATATCCCTGGCGGCCACTCCTACAAATTAACAAACCAACACGGCCTGAGGCCTTGGCATTGCTTTTACATTTAAATACCTTATTCAAAACCTTGCAACTCATGATGTACATATATTTGCATTATTTTCCAGATTGGTGCGTCGCTGTTTGCCAGTAACATAGGAAGTGGGCATTTTATTGGCTTGGCTGGCTCTGGAGCGGCCAGTGGTATCGGCATCGCTGTGTTCGAATTGAATGTAAGTGAATTATGATGACGAATTCCTGTGCAATTAAGGTTATGGGCCAAAGTTACATGCAATGCCTGCGCATGTTTGTGAAATCTGCTACTTCATCTTGTAGCAGATACTTTGGCCAACTGTTATCTCTGCTCTAATCGTCTCAAAGAGAGAGATAAAGATAACACGTTGCTAACGAGATTTATGCCTACAATTCCCCTGCATCAGGTGCGCTCAAGTCGCAAGGGTGCTCTTGCGTATGGCTGTGTGGATGATGAAATATACACATGCGGTCAGGTGTTGCATGGTCTCAAGATGATCAGGAGGCTATTTAGAATGATCTCTACTGAGAACTAGCATGATGGTGAATCACCATGGTGATGCAGGAAGCTGAGCAATGATTTTTCCTTTCCTATTTCGCCCGATTTGATTCTGTTTACTTTGGCCTCTAGCTTCATTCACGATTACCACAATTCTGCAAGCCACATACGCATGCGTAATTATGACACTCAAGAAACAAATGCATGACAAGCCAACACAATCTGAGTGACTTTTTGTCTCGTTGCAGGCTATCTTCGTGTTGATGATCTTAGGATGGGTGTTTGTACCTGTGTATATCGCCTCTGGGGTATGTATTTCACGTGATTCGAATGATTAGGTCTGCTTTGATCGATATGATAAATTTTAAAATATGAATCAATTTCTTCTTATTATGTTGTTGTTGTCGGAAACGGCGGAAAATGGATAATGCGGGCTAAATTTTTGTGATGTTTCCAGGTGTTTACGATGCCAGAATATTTGCGGTTACGCTTCGGCGGACAGAGGATCCGCGTTTACCTGGCCGTGCTAGCGTTGCTGCTGTCCGTCTTCACAAAAGTCGCTGTGAGTCAGCAAGATGAAGTTTATGATGGTGTATATGCGAAGAGAAATTTCGCAAGTGATACTAATAATACACTACATT
Source organism: Capitella teleta (assembly GCA_000328365.1). Lineage (NCBI taxonomy): Eukaryota > Metazoa > Annelida > Polychaeta > Capitellidae > Capitella > Capitella teleta. The sequence continues at coordinate 86,670 of KB309360.1, forward strand.
CACTGTCATAAGTTCAAAATAAGGCCCTGTATATGCATTAGAGGCTTGTCCTAGCCTTGCTTTCCTTTCATTACTTGCTGGTTCTCCCAACAGGCCGACCTGTTCGCAGGTGCAATCTTCATCAACCAAGCGTTGGGCTGGGACATCTACCTGTCTATCATCGTGCTGCTCATCATCGCTGCTCTGTTTACCATCGTCGGAGGTCTGACCGCTGTTATCTGGACCGACTTCATCCAAACCATTATCATGATCATCGGTGCCTTTTGGCTCATGATTGCAAGTGAGTTCAAAGCGTGTTGTACGTGTCAAATATTACAGCCGAAGTCTCCTCGTATGACAATGATTGCAAATTTGCAACCCCCTCAATATATACACGCACCCATTGGTCAATAAAATTGCAGGCTTCATCGAGATTGGAGGCGGTTACTCCACAGTCACTAGCAAGTTCATGACCTCGGTCTCCAACCACACGTTTTGGTGTGAGACGCCCGAGTTATATCCCGGACTCAATTGCAGCGCTAGTTCCAGCAAATCGTGTGGCTACCCCCCGGCCAGTTCTTTGCATTTGATCCGACCGGCTGATGACCCTGACCTACCCTGGCCAGGGGTCTTCTTTGGGTTGACCATCTCTTCAGTGTGGTACTGGTGTTCTGATCAGGTGATGAGTTGCTGCTTGGGTGAATTGGGTGGATGGGTCTTTGGTTCAACATCTCGCTCATTGTGTGCTCTGATCTGGTGACTGCGCTTGCAGAAGCTGGCTTTCTTTTAACTCATCCTGATACATGTGTGTGATATAAGAGTGCATGAGATACTCAGCTCGCATGCACCGTATAGCTTACCAAGTTACAATATGTGCTATAATAATATATGATAATATGGTGATACGGTCGACTTAATTAGTGTCATCAACCAAGGGGCTCAGATCAGATTGCGTGCTGGGCATCTTGTTCATGTTACATAACATGGCTTCTCAGTCTGCCTCTTTTGTATAAAAACAACTTATTTCCTTCTAGATTTTTCCAGCTCACCATTTCTCTTTCTTGCAGTAGCAACTTAACTACACACTGGGTTTCCCAATCGAGGACATGATACGATGTTAACCAGTTGACCTAGTTTTTTGTAGATAACACAACTGACAAAATTAACATTATTGCAGCTTAAAACATTGGTCTACTTAATCATGCATAAACACACGGTCCAACTGTCGCAGCCTTGCTCATATATCCACGTTGAAGTACTCAATCTCATTGTGCGAATGGCTTCATTCGAATTTCATGAATACATTCACCACCCACCTTCTTCAACCTCCGCCCCCCTCGCCATGTTGTGTAAAAAAGTCTGGTACATGTATACACGTACAGCTGTCTTTTTCCTCGCCAACATCTGGCTAAAATCGAATACTAAAAAGCTACATCCTGATCAGGTTTTGTCGAAGTGGGCGGGTACGAGGCAATCGAGTTCAAATTCTTGCGTGCGGTGCCAGAAACCACCGCTGCGATGGGTTACAACGACAGCTGTGGCTTCCCTCCGGACGATTCCTTCAAGTTCGTCCGACCTGCTGATGACGTCAACTACCCTTGGCCTGGCGTCTTCTTCGGCGCGACCATTTCGTCCGTGTGGTACTGGTGTTCAGATCAGGTCTCTACAACTGCTATAGATACCTCTCACCCCTACTTAAGCTCATATGGAATCGCCCACAATCCTTCATAGATTTTCAATCACCGATGGTGTAGTGATTAATACGATTAAATGATTCACAAATGTCTCTCGTTGATTCGCCCTAAACTAAGAACCCGAATTACTCTCGACCTCTTTCCTTCCCACGCGCTTCAGGTTTCCTCGAAGTAGGAAGTTACCAAAAAATCCGGACGCTTTTCTTCGAGGCTATTCCGGAAACCGCGCTGAACCGCTCCTACGACAAAGTCACCCTGGATTGCGCTGCCCCTCCCCCGTGGTCGTTTGCATTGCTCAGACCCATGGAGGCTGCCCTGCCCTGGGTGGGCACGACGTTCGGACTGACCGTGTCCGGGGTTTGGTATTGGTGCACTGACCAGGTCGAAATTACAACCTGCTTTGCTTGCTTGCATCTCTCGAATGACTGATTTCTTGTTGGATTATTATACTGTGCATACACAAATTAAAATTAATTAATGTACACGTAGTATATTTTCAAGTACCAGCACGTATAATATATGTATATGATAACTTAATAATTATGATGCATCAACATTTAATTGCATGAGCAATTATTATAAATTTAGATAAATACATATACTCTATACTATAGTAATATTATAAATCTATAATAATTATAAAATCCTATTCATCTCACCCATGCACGTATTCAAAATTTCATATTCATTTACGAGTATTAATTTTTATTAAGCGATATTGTGACCATCTTTGTTTTGACGTAATCAGGTGATCGTGCAACGTGCTCTGTCCGCCAAGAACTTGTCTCACGCCAAAGCAGGAACCGTTCTTGCCGGATGGCTCAAAATCCTTCCTTTGTGGATCCTAGTTCTTCCTGGAATGATCTCCAGAATCCTGTATCCAGGTAACAACCATCTCTACACACATGCCGGCAATCTGACCCCTCCCCCGTTCAGATGACGTCGCTTGTACTGATCCTGACCTCTGTCAGGAGATCTGTGGATCCAGTACCGGATGTACGAACATCGCGTACCCTCTGCTGGTCATCCGTCTCATGCCAGTTGGTCAGTACATCAAAGCGGTTTGGTTGATGCGTGAATGGTTGATCTGAACAGGCGCCCGTGGTCTCATGCTGGCTGTTATGATGTCTGCGTTGATGTCATCGCTCACCTCCATCTTCAATTCCAGTTCGACCATCTTCACCATGGACATTTGGACTCGCTTCCGCACGGATGCCAAAGATATGGAGCTGATGGTGGTCGGACGGTGAGTTACATAACACTGCTCTGCGTCAATGACGTCGTACGTGGCCCTTGTAGATGTTTTGTGCTGGTGATGGTCGGCGTGGGTGTCGCCTGGATTCCAATCGTCCAGAACTTCTCTGAGCTCTTCCATTACATCCAGAGCGTGACGAGCTACTTGGCTCCTCCGATTTGCGCCGTTTACGTGTTGGCCGTACTTTGGAGCAGAACGAATGAAATGGTTTGTGGAAGAGTTCATACACGAGTCATATATATTATTATACAAAACACAGGGAGCGTTCTATTCGCTCATGGTTGGATTAGTGGTTGGTTTGATCCGATTCATCTGGGAGAGTGTCTACGGACAAGTTCCGTGTGGCGAAGAGACAAGTGCGCCTGACATCATCACCAAAGTGCATTACTTGCACTTCGGAATTATGTTGTTTGGTATCGTGCTCATTGTGTGTATGGTAGTCAGCGAAGGATACAACCGAATGAACCCAGGATTCGTAGAAGAAGAGCGCGATTACGTAAGTCTGGGTCTATTTTTATGGGTTCTATACGAGGCTATACGAGCTGTTTTCCAGATTTGGAGGTTGACGTTTTGGACTCGTCACAATAAAGAAGAGCGAAAGGAACGCGAAGGTCCGAGCGAAGTCACCGTTGACCACACTCATGCTAAAGAGAACAAAGGGTTCGAAGGTGATGTCATCGAAATGCAACCCGAAGGTCAAGGCAATGGTCAGACAACCGCACCGCCGGTGGGAGATGATGATGATGACCTTCCGGTTTGGCGCACTGCCCTGAACTGGTGCTGCGGCATCGAGAAGCAACCGGAGCTGACCGATGACCAGAAGAAAGAGTTGGCCCAACAGACCATCGATTCAATGTCGCTGTATGAAGACCCGCGGTGGTACTGGATGTGCAACGTGGCGGCCGTCATCCTCATGACGGTCGGGGTCTTCCTCTGGGCGTTCTTCAACTGAGCAAACAAATCTTCATTTTAATTACTGATTTATCATTATGTGTATTTTGTCTGGCAATTTGTATAATTAGTTTGAATATTCGTTTAAGTCCTCATGGAATATTGCGCTGATCTGGTGCTAAATTGTGAACGATATTGTGTGTGTATGCATTGTACGCGGTTCTGCTTTTATATCCTTCGCACCTTTTTGACACGTTTATAAGTGTATATTACATGTATTAATATCAATTGCGAGAACAAAATAGAAGAAGAAAAAGTAGCCCGTTCTTTTATTCGCTTTGCTACTTGCGCACTTCTCAAGCTTCGAGGTCCAAAATCTGAGCTATTATTTTATAGGTATTGTTTTGTATAGGTGTATACTGTCATACAACATATGTTATTCTTTATTTTTTGTGCTGTCAACTTAATTCCATTGTTAATTTGAAATTATTTCGCATTGCTTTCACATATTCTGTTTCGATTGTATGTTAGCACATCTATAAAGCACGCATACGTTTAGATTTATAATGAGATTTTATTCGTTTGTGATTGCACAATATTTATAAATAGAATTTTGCGTAATAAAAAGCCTCTAAATGCTGATATTGGACGGTGTCATCAATACATATGTCCACTGAATAAATTGGTTGTGTGTTTATCCTCGTATACATATAACACTTTCCCACCTTCTATCGTGAAGACTGTTGTCGATTATACGAGATCAGATACGGATCAGAATATTGTGTGTTAACATCCATGAAACAAAATAAATAAAAATAAATAAATAAATAAATAAATAAATAAATAAATAAATAAATAAATAAATAAATAAATAAATAAATAAATAAATAAATAAAAATTGCGTGGAAATGATTGAAAATTCCGATCGTTGGATGAGTAAATTTGATGAAATAACATGAACTGCACCATAACATGAAACAACACCATAGCAAGGTAGGTTGTCTGGTGCTCTTTTTGACGCTGATGCAATGAATGGCTGCTAATTGATATTGAAATAAAAGAAATGTCAGAAAATATCCCCGACCGAAAAATTGGAAGAAAGTGGTAACTTGTATATTCAGGAGTCCTGAATATACAAGTTAACTCCTTCATTCATTTCTCGATCGTCAGGAGGCATTATTTCATAGCTCGATAGCTTTAATATTTTGTAAAACTACCCTCAAAAAGGCAGAGAGCTCTAATCCGACAAAAGCATATTATAATGACACCCAGAGGGACTGAGGTATCAAATGGGATAAAATTTCGAGCTGCCACGTACAATGCAAATGATGATGATAATAATAATAATAATAATAATAATAATAATAATAATAATAATAAATCTAAGGAGCTCTAAACGCTAAACAGAACATAAAACAAGGTAAAAGATTAATTACATGGAAGAAAAATGTTCTTGGAATAAAAATGTTTTCAATTGACTTTTAAAACTGTTAAAAGAGTCAGCACTTCTCAAATAGTCCGGATGATAAGCCGGACATTCTCCGTCATCCGTATTCCCACTGTGCATATAATATACACATACAGTGTGAAATTCCATTATACATGTATATTCCTGAATCCTCACTCATTTGTTGCCAGAATCGTTTCACTGAGTGCTCTAGAGCCCAATTAAAGTGTATATGACAATTCAGCCCATTGATCATAAACTACTAGTTTAGATCAATGCTTCAGCCCCTAGATTACGCGTGAGGCTACTCTACTATCGTTTTTGAAAAAGTGCGTTATGATGACCAGGATAAATAAGTGCGTTATGATGACCAAGATAAATCTCTTGCGAATTTTGATCAAGTCATCAACGGTCCAAAAACGATAGTAAAATTAGTAATCTATCCTTTATAATAAGAAGAAATATCTCAGTACAACACTATATGGGTATACCCTAATCGCATCGAAATTTGTTGAAAAACAAGTCATTCGAGGTCACGAAAGGTCAGCTACTTGACCTGCTTATGAGTCACTGACCCATATCCCCAAGGGGTATATAAGACCGCGGATGCCTTCCTCAGCATCTTTTCCCTTTTCGCTTTTAAACGGATAACACGCTACGACGCCACAAGAATTTAGCCTACCTGTTTTTTACGCTCAATATTTTTTTCTATGGATCTCCTGGCTTCGGCCATCCAAGACTCTGAGTTGCCAGCCATGGAGGCTTTGCCAGAGCACAGCGCAGATGAGACCATGCAGGCCCGCGGGGCTGGTCCTCTGTCGCTAAATGAGCATATCCCCGCGGGGGAGCTCACCCGTTCGGAGGAGAGTCCTCTCCTCTTACAGCTAGCCGCACAGCTGCAGACGCTGACCAGTTGGGCAGCGTCTGTACAGGCTAAGTTGGCCTGTCACGTGCCCGGGGTGGGCAGGACACACATTCTCCGTCTAATTGGCCAGCATCGCGATCCAGTCCCTGTAGAAGGCAGCCTTTTGGGCTAGCCAAGGAATGACGAACTGCTCTGGATACGTGGAGTGGCCGCTGGTCGACGGAGAACTCCCCGATTTCCAACGAACACTTGCTTTTATTGGGGAAATCGAGAACAGATGGAGATTGATTAGAGGGTGCGGGCGTTTTACAGCCCCATCTTTACAGCATGAGGTTACGTAACACATCGTAAATACATCAAATTAGGTGTCACAGGTGGTCAAGCAAAATGAGAAAGTAATTAAACATTTGAATTAGTTTGGGGACAGGGGTAACCGCGACATTACCCCCATCACCTGAAATTCAAACTATTTTTCTACATATGGAATGAGGGGATTACAAGAATACACGAGCATACAATATCAAACATACAAATTGCAGTGAAGTGAAAAAAGATTGAATTTGACGACGATCAGTGACGACTAGTGAAAGTGAACATGGAAGTATGCTGGTTGAACATGAGATCAAACAGTAGCAAAAACGTACGATGGAAATAAAGAGTTACATGCATGCAGTAAAATGCGATCACGAACGCTTACACCACGGTCTGCAGAAACGGCGGGTGACACCTTCGGGATGCATGTTTGCGCGTCGAGGTTAGGTCTAAAGCGTCCCCTAGAGGTGACCTCTCTGCGCTTCGTCAGGTGCCGAGTTGAGGAGCTCTTTCCAGCTCGACCTCCGACGACAGTACAACACACACGTAAACTCTAGATAAAACTATAATGGTAATCAATAGGACGTTTGGCAAATTTCTACCAACTAATGAAACTTCAGCAAGCAAACAAATAGATGAAAAAGCACATGCAAAGAACTGATAGACAGGAACACAAATAACATAAAGTGATACATATACATGCAAGAAGTGAAAGGGCACATCAAAGTCAGCGATGAGCAACACGCAGTCGAAACTCGGCGTCGATGCTGGCCGGTGGCATCGAGATCGAGGGGAACGACGTGTCGACGCGTAAAGGGGGAATCGCGGGCTGCACTGTTTCGGTGCTTGGTTCATCGAGAGGGGGGATGTTCACGGAATGTCGTCAGCAACACGGCGTCGGTGAGAGCTTGGGCGCGACGAAGGGAGGATTCTCTGGCGCCCACTGCGGTGGACCCACGACCATCAGGGCAATGCTCCGAAGGGGACGGGGCGCGCGGCGTGGTGGCACCCTCCTACCTCTTGGCTTGGCTTCGGCAGCAATGCAGTAGCTTGCGTGGTCATCGTCGGTCCTGGGTTGGGCTTTTGGCCTCAACTAGTATCCTATATGCTAAAGAGAGTAGCGCAAACCGGGTTCCTGGAAATTTAGAACATGGGCGTCATTTTGTTTCTTAGAAACGGAGCCTCCGCTATCTTTTAACATGGAAAAATCATACCCAACCGCAGTAAATTCAGTATAACTTCGCCAACCGTGCATAAAACCATTAAAGCCGACTGTTATTTCTTCCTTAGATATTTCTTCATCGGGAAAAAATATTTTTGGGCCCATTCGCAATTTTCAACTCTCGTTATCATAAAGTGAATTGAGAAGAAGTGGGTAAATCGAACAAAATCACCTCGGCGCAATTCGTGATAACACAGCGCTTTTCAAATGACAATAAATCAATAATTTCGAGCACATTTCGATATAAACTGAACATTTTTTAGAGAGATTAAATCCTCATAAAGATACTGGAAGCATTTTGGGAAGCTTATAAATTCGTTAAACATTTTTAATTATGCTTCAAACAACTCCACTGTTTACGATACTTTTGCAACATCGGAAAATAACCTGGAAAAATCATATCCAACAATATAATTAGTATAACATTGCCAATCGTGCATGGAAACCCTTAAAGTTGACTGTTATTTCTTCCTTTGATATTTCTTTATCTGAAAAAAAAATATTATTGGGCTCATTCACGATATTATTGGGCCCATTCACGATTTTTAACTCTCGTAATCCTAACGTGAATCGACCAGAATCGAAAAATCGAGCACAATCATAACGCGCAATTCGACAAACTCCTGGAGAAAACAGCAAAATCGGCACTTTCAACTAACAATAAATCAATAATTTCTTGCACATTTCATTTCACAATTAAACTTTTTCGAGAGATTAAACCTTCATAAAGATACTAATAGCATTGTTGAAATTTTATAAATTATTTCAACATCGTTAATTGCACTTACAACAACCCCACTGTTTCGATAGTTGAACAAGCTCAAAGTTTTAGTGACTGCCGCGGATAATTCGCCGTTATCGCGTTCGTAATAAAAGTATGAGAAGCTGATTCAATCGACCAAAGAATAATGCAAAAAAGCGTGAAATTGGGCACGGAAATGATAAATAGACGGTTGTTCAATCATTGTATTCACTGAAGATCGATTTTATTATTATAATTCATTCATTTTATCGTCGATTTTTCTTTTCGTGACGAAGAACGTGCGTTATGATATCCATGACTCATGTCCGATGCATGCTCTGGTATTATTCTATAGGTAAAAATACAATTATGTAATGTCCTTACATCAATGTATATCTTGCAAATATATTATAGAACGATCGAGGACTAATGGCCAGACCACCTATTATAAATATTGATGGCCAGGTTGTACTTTGATTGCAATGAAATAAATACAAATAATTATTTTTCTTTATTTCATTATTTATTCCAAATTATTGGTGTCATATCCTACGATAATACCGGTCTTTCAAACATGCAGATATACATATAGTTTTCATTACTTAGTTGGATCGAGAAGCCAAATGAACATAAAAAAAAAAAAACTTATTGAAGACTCTCAAAAATGGAATGTACAATTAAGATATTGAATGACAAGAAAGACCATGTTGAAAACAAATAAATCTTTACAATACTTGATACAAGCCCTCATCACATCAAACCAAATTTCCAAAAACAATTAATCAACTTTGAAGTTCTTATCAAAACAAATGGTGCCTTGATAAATATAATTTGAAAAAAATGAAGCACATCAAATTCATGCGGTCATAGAGCTACGTACAACTGATCGGGTAATTTAGAAAAATGTACAATTCAAGGTGAGAGTTAGGTAATAGCAGGATTTTGTATGCACTTTCATCGAGCTGTAATAAAGATTCGTTAAATGCAGTTCCAACCACAAGCACTGATGGAGTATTCACAACATATTTTCATCTCCAATTCAAAAACATCCACCTGGAATCAGCAAAAAATATTATTAGAAAAATAAAATGAATCAAATCATAATCACTGAAATAAATCAAGGATCTGGGAAAACATGAAAAAGTGCATAACCTTGTATTCAGTTCAGAGGAAAAAACAACCAAAAAAGTAGCAAACAACAAAGTTGTTGTGAAAGTAAATACACAACTTGTCTGTTTCATTCTGTTAAGATATAAATTGAATTCATTCCTTCACCTTTTATACATTGGATTTTTAACAATTAATATAATTTTATAATATTATTCTGAATATGAAAAACACCATTGGTTCACAGTATTAGCTTAAACTTGTCTGACCATACATGCTCATAACGTGCTTAATAGAATCAAAATATTTGCGATCATCGCTAATCTTAAAAATTCCGTCTTGGCGTCGACGTACATGTAAGACCAGCATGATATTCAGTGAGTGTGGAGACTGGCAGTCAGTACACGTACGCCATCTGAATAATTAATTATGTTCACCGTTAGGCAAGCTATTATGGTATATGTATATGTGTACACACTTAGCCCGAATCAACTCTTCAAGTACTACCTTATGATATGCAACTGCAATGCTTAGCTGCAAAATTTAGCAATGTCTGCAATAAATATTAGTCTATCTGAGTATCTTTAAATTTATATCATATATGAGTGTTATTTTTGCAAAATAGTTCATACTATTTCCACTACAACACTGACACACTGATCGAGTCACTGTCTATTCAAGACTATAAGCCTGAGTTAACACAAGAACACACGACTCTCACCGACCCCGTCATAGACAGGCGAGCGGCCGGTGTCACAGTTAGACTTAGCATAACAATTACCACTGATGTATTGTGACATGCACTGCTGACTTACTCAGGGTTTGACTTCTGAGGATTTTAACCCGACTGTGTGACAGGTTCGATCGGGTTGTTTCGATCGACTCAGAAAAGAATTTCTCATAAATTATCAGCTCAGTTTCTATAATATAGTTCTGTTTTCTTCCAGGTGAGGGCCGGCGCATTGAAATCATAACGAACCAAGAGTGACGTTATGGTTGGAATTCATATATCGCGTGGGCGACGAGTAAACAAAAGCAACGTAACAGTGGGGTTGTTTGAAGCAGTTCTAGTCATTTTTGACACCGCAGCTCATTCACATTCCTAGAATTAAGGCCGAGAGGCAGACTCGAACCAAAAGTTGTTTCGGCTGTAGGCTGCACGAGACTTGTAAACACACGCCAACAGCATGCATCTGGTAGCCTAAAAAAAAAGGTCATTATCCCACGCTCGGCCGCGAAATTATATACCGCGAATTTGTTTAGCTTGCGCTCGACCGCGAAATAAAATACCCGCGAAAATTAATGAATTTACAGTATGGTGATTTGCGGATGTGCATTTCGGAAACACGCTGCCGGGACCCAGGTCACCGTCGGCCCTTTCTTCGTTCCCACGTGGGGGCAGAGCGCGTCCCTTCTCTCGTCCCAGCCGTGGCCGCGGAAGCCACGCCCCTTCAACAACAAACACTGCACGGAACGCTTAAGCAGAAGGTAGGCGGCCGATTATCTTCTTTCATTAGACAATGGCAGCACATCACTGAGACTCGTTCAGTGCTAGACTCAATCAAAGGTATTCACTTGGAATTCACAAGTCTGCCTCCGCTCATGCACCCCTCTCAGGCGTGTGATTCGAGCCGGGCGTTAGCAACCACAAAGCAACGCTAATCGCCGACCAGATGGAGAATTTATCACGTAAGAACGCGATCGAGAGAGCTCCACCAACAATCGGTTTTTACGCCCGCTTGTTTCTGGTAGACAAAAAGAATAGAGGTTTACGGCCAGTATTCAATTTGAAACCACTTAATCGCTTCATCATGGAAAGAAGTTTCAAGATGGCTACGTTACGCATGGTTGCGCCATTGATCTTAACTACTACAATGGTTGCGCACTCCCTCAGAGAAAAAGACTTCGTGGTTTCACTAGACTTAACTGACGCATATTTCCATGTAAACATCGACCCTTCGTTTAGGAAATTCATGCGTTTCAAGTTTCGCGGAAAACTCTTCCAATTCAAGGCTATGCCTTTTGGTTTATGCTCAGCACCAAGAATCTTCACCAAATTGACTCAAGCTATCTCACTCGTTACTGCGGTCAGATGGGCATTAGGATAATTTTTTATCTCGACGATACGCTCATCATGGCACGCTCAGGACGCGATATCCTATATCAACGTGATTTCGTAATGGCCCTGTTACGCAATCTAGGTTTCCTCATTAATTTGGAGAAATCGGACCTTCTGTCCTTCACCCAAAGAAACAATTTACCTTCCTCGGTTTGGAGTGGGATACAGATTGTCCTTCGGTCGCGCTCACTACTGAGAAAGTAAACAGAATTCAGTTGTTCGCCCACAGACTATTACAGCGCCCTCATTGTTTGTGCCTGGATCTACAACGTTTCCTCGGCCAAACGAATTTTGCTTCATTCGCCGTTCCACGTGCGAGACTGAATTCCAGAGCGCTTCAAAGTGTCTGTCTGCTAGATACAATTCAATCATTGATCGTTTCAGGAAATGCGTCTTTTCCGAAGAAGCAATTTTGGAACTTCGTTGGTGGTCAACTCTGTTAATCGTGATCAAACGGCTGTCACCTGCTCTTCCGTCGGTAGCCATGTCCGCGGACTCATCGGGCTCCGGGTGGGGAGCCACGTGGGGCACGCGTTCTCTGGCGGGAACTTGGGAGGCCCTCGACCGGCGTCATATCAATGTATTAGAGCTTCAGGCGATCTACAACGCAACTCTGCAGTGGGCTCCCCTCCTGCGTGGAAAGGTCGTCTCGGTGCACTCCCGACAAAAAACAGCGGTGGCTTACATTCTGCGCGAAGGAGGTACTCGCTCACCACCATTGCTGGCGTTAACACGCCGCCTTCTCCACCTAGTGGACAAGTGGGGCATTACGCTATGCCCCTGCTACATTCCGGGCATCGTCAATGTGGAATCTGACGCCCTCTCTCGCAGCCGGGTAATCACAGAATGGTCTCTGTTATCGGGAATTTTTCGGCGGCTGTTCCTCCTGTGGGGATAATTACATTATTACATTACATGTAATGTAAAACATTACATTTTACATTACATTTACATTGTAATGTAAAACATTACATCTAGCCCGCTTACATTGTAAGCGGGCTAGCGGCGCTAGCCCGCTTGGTGGCGCCAAACGCATCGGTCCAGCTTCGACCTTGACATTAACTCATTCGCGTGTTTTCCACTGCTGAGAAGTTATCATCGTAATATTCGTTTCCTCATATATATAATATTTCCGTTTAATTTGTCTTCTAATGATTAATTATGTCGATGTACGGTAAAATGAAGCTTGTTTCAAAGTGATATTGTTACAAAAACATTTAAACAAAAACACTGATAATTATTCTTTCTGATTTAATAACACTTCTTTCAAGTACAATATACTTCGTTTTACTTTTTATTTTCTGTCTGTATATTCATAGTTTATATACATGTATACATACTCATTTTTGAAGAATGTCTTTATGAAAAAGTGAGAATGAAACAAATGGGTTGGAAATTTAATTTCTCACACTCAAGCATTTCGGTGAACAATACATGGACGAAAATTGACCAACACGCAGTGGCGTAGGAACCGGGGGGCCGGGGGGGCCGAGCCCCCCCCCAAGTCCAGGAGTGGGGGGGCCTGAGTATGTTTTGGCCCCCCTAAAAAATTTGCATGTGCAGGAAAAAAAAATCACAGCCATTTAGAGAAATCAATCATTATTTTTGGTATTCGTATGTACGCAATTGTATGATAGTTCCATATTAATGATACTATGCTACACTGCCTTTGTCCTTCTCCCCTCAGCAGTTCTCCCAAGAAGGCAAATGACTTAGAATCATAACGCAAACACCACAGAGGCACTTTCGATTTGGGGATAAATTTGATGTCTGCCCCCCCCCCCCCCGCCTCCCTCAGAGGAGCATCAGCTCATTCTTCAGTTGAAAGAGGTAACCTAGAATAAAACTGACAACAGTAACAGCTAAGATACTTGCATATATCCCACAATTACACTGCCACTGTATGGTGAACAGTGTACATACTCACGTAGCTGACATACATCATACATGATACAATGAATGACACTAGTATTATGATACTACACTATTGACTACAGCGAGACGCCTCCACGGTAACTGAGTGATACCCAGTCAGTCAGTCACTGACCTGTTGACTTGATCAGCATATACTAGTATACATGTATCTCACATTCTCAGATGATTCAAACTTGAAATTGAATTGACAATCTCTAGCACCCACATATCATTTTGAATATTTCCCCGCCCAATACATGCATGTACAGTGACGTACTCTCCCAGTCACAGTGAGCCTTGATCACTGCATGTAAAGGCTGTACGCAGTGTATAATCTCAGTTCCAGATGCGGTGTTAATGATTATCAATTAATCAATTATCATTTAAGGGGCATCTCTTTTGTGTGCACCATTTCATAATCATTCACGTATTACGCTATGCTTAGGAAACATGATGACGATCAGCCAGAGGGAGCCATCGAACCGCAGACGATTTCTCCCAATCAAAGTGAAGCAGCAGGTGCTTTTTGATATTCAAAATGTTTCTGTTTTCATTGCTTTCAAGTGCTTTGTTGGACATGTTCCTTTTATTTTCTTCTGTTTTCATTGATAACACCCCACAGTGAGGAAGAGTAAGGTAAGATATATAATTATACTTATATATATATATATATTGATATACATGTATGTTTGAATATTGAATACAATTTACATTTGTTTGAAAATAATGCGTACAGCTACAGTGCCCGAAGAGGTTATCAATATGCACATGTACTAATTGTATTACATGTATTGATTCGTTTGTATTCTCAATACTGGGAAGTAATTTTAGACTATATTAAAATTTAATGTCTTATGCAAGACTTTTTTAAACTCAACTTTTTTTAGCAGATTTTGCAAGCTAGCTTGTTGCATTAATTATACTTCTAAGATAACTATGTTGTATATCACTTATGTATGGCATCAATTGTTCATTTCTCATTTCTCAGATGGCTCAGCCAAAGACAGCGGACAGATTAACGAAGTTGAACGATGTTGATGCCAAGCAGTGTGCTGCACGGCTATTGAACCTCATTATATAATCACCGGTATAAATGTATATGCATCACTCGTGAATTTATTTGTAATAAAACTAAAGTTCTGTTCTCCATACCTCGTTGAATTACTTTATAGGTCATAAGTGGGAGGATACACAGGCGATTTCAGTTGATAGAATAAATTAACATACCATATTTCTCTGATGTAGGCCAAAGATCAATACATGTATCTGCCTAGGATAATGTGTTAAATTCTAGTAATTAAGTGCTCAGGAAATGGATTTTTCACTCTTTATAACAAAATGTTTTCAGGGGGAGCATGCCCCCGGACCCCCCTAGTGTGGCTGCGCCGCTTCGCGGCGCAGGTGCCCCCTATCATTACCTTCAATTTGGCCCCCCCCAAGTCTGGGAACGTTCCTACGCCTCTGCCAACACGAAACAAATAAATATAGGATATCTGATGCCAAGAGCGTTTCAGTGGAGTTAAGGGGATGAGTCAGAATCTTGCATGTTTTTTGCTAATCCTATGATACGCTCAACATGAACCCTCTTGCTGGAAATACGCCGGTCTCTCATGACAATTGCATTGGTCATCCTATCTTTTCTTTTTGAAAAAGTCGGAATATTTATTACAACATTGCTCGACTCGAACAAATCTTGAACATTAAATCCTTCACTGTTTTCCAAAGATGTAGGAACAACATTCATTTACTGTAGAATAACAACGGTGCATGACAGTTGTTTGAATCAACAGTAAAATACCGCTAAACAGGGAGCAGTTGTGCAGCTTTTGGAAATCTCGATGAAAGTTACTGAAACGAAACGATCAGCCTTTCGACTTGGACACGCGGCAGCACTGGCAAGCACATTGCGAAGAATCCGAGTAATTACCCCATCATACGCTAAAAATCTCGTTCTGCTCAGTAAATTTACCTTTTATAAGGGGCTCTTCTCGACAGACATACGAGTCCGCGTGGCGTTCTTGGACGCAATGGAGTGAAGCCTGCGGAATGGACCGATCTGATCTCTCAGAGATATCCTTAGTCCGGTACCTGTGGTATCTGTTCCAGAGCCGAGACCTAGCAGCCTCTACGTTGGGGGTGCATAGGGTCGCAGTCTCCTCCTTATCTAATCCTTTAGACAATTCTCTCTCCAACTCGTTTCTGCTTCAAAGATTTATGCGAGCAGTTTTCCTCACCAGACCGCCGCAAGGAGACGTCCGCGGGAAGCATGGGACGTAGCTACGCTTTTAGACTTCCTTCGTACGTGGGGTCCCCTCGAAAGCTTGTCGTTTCGCCAGTTATCTCATAGAACGTTTGCTTTAGTACTCGTCTTCTCCTGTCGCAGAATCAGCGATCTGTGTCTCCTTGATTCCGAGGAACCTTGGTGTGTGGTCACTGATCGATCGGTCGTTTTTCAGCCTCGTTTCGGTTTGAAGCAAGATCGACCAGGACATCGCTCACCTCCGATTCGCTTCTCGCTATCACCACATGCAGAACGCTGCCCTGTGCGGCACCTAGCAGCCTATTTAAAAGCTACTGCAACACGTCGCTCCAGCTCGGTACTGTTTGTGACAACAACTCCTCCGCATGGAACCGCTGCCCGCGCCACTTTACGGCAGTGGTTCGCTCAAACTCTGATGGGTGCCGGTATTACAGCCTCTCCAGGCTCAGCCCGTTCAACGGTAGCGTCGACCGCGTTGGCACGTGGGTTGAGTGACAACGCAATTATGCAATCAGCAGACTGGTCGTCTTCTCAGACTTCATACTCGAATTACGTCCGAGTTTTACCTGCGGAGGCGTTAAGACGGGATACAGTTCAATCTACGATTGACTTGCTCCCAGATTAGGTATTTGAATGACCAGTTCTTTACTGATACATGTATACTTAAACATGAATTAGTATACAATGGCTAAACATGCTTTTTCTCTTTTCAGAGACGGCGTACAGGCCCATAGGTCCTAACAGACCCCGATTCTTCATGATTGCTGAACTCTTGATGCCTCGTAAATCCATTTATACTCGGGACACTTAATAAACTTGTAAACTGTTTATTTGTTTTTATTGGTTACAGTTGTCCTCACAATCGAGGCTCAACAGCCGTACCCATATAGTGTTGTATTGAGATATTTCTTCTTGGAAGGCATCCGCGGTCTTATATACCCCTTGGGGATATGGGTCAGTGACTCATAAGCAGGTCAAGTAACTGACCCTTCGTGACCTCGGATGACTTGTTTTTCAACAAATTTCGATGCGATTAGGGCATACCCATATAGTGTTGCACTGAGATATTTCTATAATATAAATGTCAATTTTAAGACGTTTCACTTTAAAATTGTTCCATTTTTGTTGTCGTCCATCTTGGAATCACTTAAATACGGTTAGTATTCGCTTAAATTTTATACCCAATCAGTACAAATATAGGAAGTATCATTTCCAGATGAAATTAAAATATAATTGGATGTGATACATGCAGCAGAACATTGCTTCGTTTCAAGCGTTCATATCCTGTTGGGAATGATCACCTGTTTTCGCCTGTTGACAAGGTCTTGTGGATAGAGCAAGGGGTCACGTTTCTAGGTTAAAAGCTCGTATAGTTAAATTTCCAAGACTTCTATAATCATTCACATACTACATGTACACTGATGACTGATTCATAATTCCCATGTATGACTAGCCCAGTCCAGTTCTTAGCTTTTTCACTATCTCTAGCTCCCATGGTCCGTGGCATGTCGAACCAAAAATATATTCATTTATGAGATGGATCAATGAAAGAAAGGTGTCAATGTCATCAGCTCCATGCCATGAGATGGAATAAAAACCAACTACTCCAAATTTTCAGTGAAGGACTAGCCCAGTCCAGTTCTTAGCTTTTCTCCTATACCCACCATGATCCGTGGTAACTCGAAGCCTATAATTTCACTAATATGAAATGGATCAATGAAAGAAAGGTGTCAATGTCATCAGCTCCATGCCATGAGATGGAATAAAAACCAACTGCTTCAAAATTTCAGTGCAGAACTAGCCCAGTCCAGTTCTTAGCCTTTCTCCTATACCGACCATGATCCGTGGTAACTCGAAGCATGCTCCCTCAATTCTGAGTACTTTGAGTCTATGACA